>CM046444.1:78952000-79029500 GCA_025506515.1 Flaveria trinervia | reverse complement strand
AGCAGCAACACCTTCCTGATCATCATCGTCCTCTCTATCTTTCCCGCTCGGTCCTCCTTCACCAACATCATCCTCAGAGTCATCTTATCCTTATCATCATCATCATCATCATCATCATCATCATCATCATTATCACTATCATCACATCCTGATCTTTAATGTCTCAGACTTGATCCCTTAAGCTCTAGAGTATTTTTGTCTTCTTCTCAAGCTCATCAATCCTCTTTGCGACTCCAACACCAGCTCATTTTGACTTGTAAGCGCATCGTGGGCTCGGCCTAATTCCCTCTCGTACTGAGCACTCTTTTCGGTCGATGCACAATCTGCTTAGCCTGTGCTACATTCATCCATCATCTTGTTTAGTTGAGAAGCCCTTAGCTCATTAGTGGCAAGCAGCCTTAGCACTATGTTGTTGAGGTTAGCAAGTTGTTCTTCTAACTTGATGTGGGGAAGAGTGGGTCCAGCTATGAATGTAGAGTTGGTGGAGGGACGTGCTTTATGACTGGTCGTGGTAGTAGTGGATGTGGTGAATATAGGAGGTGGAGTGTGAGTGGGATGTGGTGGAATGGCTGTGGTAGTGGTGGCTGTGGTGGTGGTAGTTGGAGATGTAGTAGTGGTAGTGTTGGTTGCGGCAGTGGTGGGTGTGACAGTGGTGGTGGTGGCGAAGAACTGATCAAAGTAAATCTTGGTCTCTTGCTCTTCATCCTGTATGGTTGGGTTGTTACAGCCGCCCAAATTTGAATTATGTATATACAAAACCCAAACCCATTTTGAAAGCTCCCTATTAAATTATTTTAATAGCCTTAATTAATCAAATGCACTAAATGTGCAGTTTACATTACTATTTTGATTATTATTAACTATCTAAACAACTTATCACAATTTATGGACTTATAGTTAATGCTTATTCAAAAAGATATAAAGTTTTATAAATCATTTTATAATAAACAATTAAATGAAAAAGGTTTATAAAAACTTATAAGGTTATAAATGGATAACGTTTTGTTAGTAGTAATTATGAATTTTAATTATTGAAATATAAATAATTAAATTATAAAGGTTATGAGTTTTATAAAATGATTAATTTGATTGATTATTCAATTAGGTGTTATAAAGTTGGGCTTGAATGTGTAATTTGTAAATATTTGAAATTAAACTTTATTACATAAAATAACTAAACTGAATACTTCAGGGACTTAAGTTGTAAACCTGAAATTCTTTAGACAAAACCCAACCCCCACCCCTTTAGAATGCCTCATCTTCGGCCACAAGTCCGGCATACACTGGCGAGATTCAAACCTCAAAATTTCATTGTTACAAGTCAAATAAACGACCCTATTCAATCATGTGTCAGTTTCAAACTCAAGGACGGTTTTCAATTGATTTAAATCAGCTATTAAGGCTGGGTACTTGAAACCGAAAACTTCAATTAAAATCCATAACTCGTTTGAAATGAAACTGATCGAATTAAACCTTTTGAGCAAGGAAAAACGTTCCAATTAACCTCTTAAAGCTCTCTGTAACATCAATTTCATGTACAACACACGCGAACACATCAAAGTTGAACACCATAACCCTCGAACCTGCAACTTAGCCCAAATCAACGTTCTGGACTTCAATAATCGAAATTGGTTGAGGGTTATTGACTCTAATCCTCTATGAAATCTATGAACATAATCAATTGAAGATAATCAACATCCAATCGTTGAATCCATGTTCAACCCGGTCGCGACTTGATCTCTCATCAATTCATCCCCATTTCAATTCAAAACAGGTAATTAAACAAACATTTGTACTCGATTTCATTAGGGGATTAAAAGCCCTAATATTCCATTCCTTAACATTAATCATTTGGGGTTCAATTTGATCCAAATCAAATTAGGGTTCTTGTTAAATTGGAGGGATTGAAACAATTAATGTTTAAATTTTTTTAAAGGGAGCTTTATACATATCTGGGCTTTAGCCCGACTAGTAACCACTATCAACTCCCACACAAGGGCCCGGGTTCGAACCCTGGGTCCCTCAAATCTTTTAACTACTGAAATTTTAATCATTTTAACTTGTACAAAATACTAATATAGTGTTTAGTTAAAAAAAATACTTTGTTAATGAAAATATTTGAGAAATTATAAGCTAAATTTTTTAAAGATTTAAAAGTTATAATTCTTAAATTTAATTATTTCCTTTAAAGAATAAAAAGGTTATAAAAAAATAATTAAGATTTATATTTATAAGTATTCTATAGTTAAAAGGGTTATTTCAAAACACTTTAAACCTACATATTACAAACACTTTAAATAATTAATTATACAAATGATTTTATAAATAGTTAATTATTCAATGTATTATACCATGTTATATCAGAATAGTTAATAAATCCATTTTTTAACTTTTCATAAATTCTTGGAACTTATAAAACAACATCTTATACGTTGTTCTTAAAGTTTGATTATAGATCTTTATATAAATCATTTAAAAAGTTCAAAACTTTATAAAATAGTTTGAATAATTCAAAGTCATTTAATAAGTATTCAATTAATCACCTTTACAAAGTTTTAAATAATTAATTATTAAATCAATTAATTCTTTTACACATTATTTTAATTTCTGTTAATTAATAAATTGAATTATTGAATCATTTTAATTATTGTTGGTCTTAATGGATTTATTACCATCTTTTGAAACCAAACCATAAACATTCACAAAATTTATTGACTACTTAACACCCCAACTTCCAATGAAACCCTAGTTCACGTCTAATTTTAATCTTATTATTAAAAATTAATCTTGAAAAAATATGTATAGGTAAATTGTAAAAGAAATGTTGGAGCCTCCTCTAAATTCTTATCATTATTTTGTTATAACTATGAGTTCTCCCTGCCCCCTTTTTACTTTTTTTCATAACCTTTAGGGTGAACATTGTAACTTAGAAACTTACATTGTAAACATCTTGATACCTTGTAAATGCACTGCAATCCTCTTTACTTTTGATTGTTTATTTGTGTTATTGTGTTAGGATCAGTGATCTACGTTTGATTGATTAGAGAGTATTGCAGCGGAAATCAAACAATGAATTAGACAATTCACAAGAAACAGTTGATATTCAAAGTAAGAGCAAACGATTATAGAAAGAATTCTGCCAATCAAATATTTCATTCAATACGCACTTTCGTGGTGGAAAAATGTCACACATACAATCAGGTCAATCATCCCTTATATAAGAATGTCGTGGTGGAACATTCCTTATATAGGAGATGTGACGTCTGCTGATGTCATTTGATAGTGACATCTAAGAGAATTATTCAGACTACTGAAAGTTAACACAACTACTGAAGATGTCAAAACAGCTGACATCTTCTTACAAAAATACTAAGTGTTAACTATCACTACAACTACTGAAAAGAAACTAATGAAACTACAACGACTGAAGAAGATGCTCTTCAGTCGTTTTACAAATACTGAAACATAAAAGACAACTACTGAAAGAAAACCATCACAACAACTGAAGAATGCTTCTCCAGCTGTTGTAACAAACTCTGAAGGCTTCAGTACTTGTACTTGAACTTCAGCTGTTGTCATCAGCTGATGTCTTCAGTCTTTGTACTTCAGCTGTTGATCTTCAGTACTTTAGTCTTCAGCTGTTGATCTTCAGACTTTGGTCTTCAGCTGTTGAAGTCTTCAGTACTTTAGTCTTCAGCTGTTGAAGTCTTCAGTACTTTAGTCTTCAGCTTTGATCTTCAGACTTTGGTCTTCTTGAAGTCTTCAGTACTTTAGTCTTCAGCTGTTGAAGTCTTCAGACTTTGTCAAACAGCTGATCAAGTCTTCAGTAGTTGTTGTGATGTCTGTGGGACTTAGAGGTTTTTCTGATCAGGCTCATTGGTTCTTTTGGTCCAACAAACTCCCCCTGAACCAATGCAGCCAAAACCTCTAAACTTATTGAAGATGTCCCACTTATTATGGCAGAAAATTTGGTCTTTTTGTCTTCTAGATCAGCTCACAAGTGGCCCATATAAGCATAGGCCTGGGAAGAAGTCTCAATGATCTGTTTGGCAAAGGATGAATGGGAACTCTGTCTTGGGGAACTGGACACAGAGCTGTTACCCCATCCATGAGATCTACTTCCCAACAATGAGTCTGTATGACTCCCTTGTATAGGCCTCAAGGAAGGTTATCTGTTCCTCCATGGTAAGCTCTTTAGCTCCTCCTTCAAAAAGTGATTCTGGCCCATAATATTCAGATAGGTATTTGACCTGTTTCCCATTTTTGAGTTCCACAGTTGTTATTACTCTATAAGCAAATTCATCAGGGTGATTACCCTCTAAGAACAACTGGAGCTCATTCTTTCTAACTTCCTCAAGCCTCTTATATACTAACCCCTTTTCACCATTTTATTTTCCAGCATCTTTTGTGGGGTCAGGTTAGCTTTATAGGCTTTCTTGAAGTCATCTAGGATTTCCCAGGGTGATACTACAAAGACCAGTGAGATCACTTCATCTACAATCTTCTTCACTTGGCCAATGTATCTCTGTGGAATGTTTTTCTTGTGAATCCTATGAGACACCCTGGGATCAGGCCAAATCCTCACTCTCTCTTTTGATATTGAAATGTATGTTTAAGAGTGTATAACTGAGAGCATGCTTCTTCATGTTGATGATTGAAGATGTGGCAGCATATGCTTTGTCAACTCTCCTCAACAATTCCTCATCATGTTGTTTGTGAAGCTCTTCTTCTTCTAGCTTCACTTTCACATTTGTCTTTGAGTTTCAGGAGTAATTGTTGGGAGTGACTTGTGGCCTTAGGCAACTGTATAACAGCTGAGATGGCAGCCTATCTTCATCTTTATCATTATCTTCTTCTAGCCTCAGTACCCTTCTCTTCCTCTTCTGGGGTACATCATCGGCTATTGGTTTTGAGGGTAAGGGAGTTGGTTTGGGGGTGGGTTGTGGTGTTTTTGGGGTGGTATTGTTTTAGTGGGTTGGTGTGGGAATTTTGACAGGCTGTTCTAGCATTTTGGATGTGAGTCGGCTTTAGATTGCTTGACTAGTTCAGTCCTGCTCCCAGCACCAGCTTCGTTTAAGGCTTCAATAACCAATCCTTTGTGTATACTTCAGACGAACAGATCTTGGTGGTTATTGCCAAGATGCTGTCCCTGGACCATGCCTTGATTTCAATCAATGATCTACCCAGATATTTGCTATGAACCTGATCATGATCTCTAGCCTTTCCCTTTCCAACACATCATAACTTGCCCATCTAGCTTGGATTTCTTCAATCTCTAGTCTTCTGATTTCTGAGTCAAGTTTTTCATTGTCGTGACCTTGCCTAAACAACTGATCAATGATGTTATCCATTGATCGGCTGTGTTTGGCATTAGCCTTCTTCACCATTGTCTCCAAGTCAGTCTCCTTTTCATTCTTCCTTTTCTTGTATGTGACATGAAAGTCTTTAGTACTTTCAGTCACTTTCTCCATGTCAGCATCCTTCACCTTCTCCTTCTCAGTTTCTTTCCTATCTGCAATCCTCTTTCTTTTTGCTTTCACTGACTGAATCTCCCCCTTTTTGGTTGCATTGGTTGCAAGGGTTGATTGTCAGAAAGCCTTTTGCTCACAGCATCCTCTATCAAGGGTTGTATAACTGAGGGAAGCCTCTCATCAAGGGTTTTAAGCACCATATCAGTGATAGTTGATGTGATGAGAGGTAAGGAATGTTGAAAGATAGCAGCTATTTGCTCAGGGGGGTCTGTCCCTGAGAAATAGTGCCAGAAGCAGAGGCAGGTGGCTGAGTGTTTTGGAGTGGCTCTGTGTATGGGAGACCTTCAGAGGAAGGTGCCATCTGTGGGTTTTGAGGGGTAGATGGTCTTTGATCCTGAGAAATTTTGGCAAGCAGCTCTTTGAGTCTGCTCACCTCATCCTCGAGGATGGTGTTTTGGGCTAAAACATCATAAAAGAAGCCCAGGTCATCATCAGTGTTTACTGAATCACCTGACCTCCTGATAGAATCAGGATGAACATGCTCTGAGTGTAGATCAGTAGTAGCATGTGCCCCTTGGTCATGGTACTAGGGACTTCCTGCCTCAGGACCATGTCCTTCATCGGCAGTTGCCTCTGGTGAGGTCTTATGATAGTACCAAATTCATGATCATTTGCTGAAGCAGGAGAAGTGGCAGCCTCACCAGAAATTCGAATCTCCGTTTCTACACTTGGAGATTGAATATGGTAACCCCTGTGCTGTGGGGTGTCAGAAGCACTTTGGTCCTCCCCCTCAATGGTTGAGGCTATCCCAGTTTGATTGGTATCTGGGGGGAATGCAACTGAGTCAGCACTTTGGCAAATTGATGGTAGGACTTTGGGGGGCGGTTGCAGTGGGAGAGGGTGTGAAGGCAGTATGCACCCGGGGAGAGTGGTGCGTTTCAATGGCAACCTCCTCAAGTGAGGAAGGTTCCAGATGTATAGGTGCCCCAGAGGTGGTTGCTACAGGCTCCTGTTGAGAGGAAACCTGAGCGGTTGAGGGTGAGTGAGTACGTGTATCTACTGGGGGTTATGACCAGTAGATATAACCTGCGTTTTGTTGCAGGGGCATCCTCAGGGGACTCATTTCCCTGAGTAGCCTTTTTGGCTTTCTTGTGTTTGGGTTTGGTGGGGACAATGGATTTGGAGGTGGTGGCTGTGGGTTCCAGCTGCGTGGGTTTTCGCAGTTTGGCAGCCAGTTTGAGTGACTGGTCTGAGTTGTGCCTGGAGTATACTTCAGGCAATACAGCCGTGGCAGGGACTCCAAGGCCAACAAGTCCCTCAGCTTTCAGCTGGTTTACTATAATGGCCATTAGGAACCGAGGATATAATATCCATCGGTTAGCTATAGGCTTGGAGGCCATATCCTTGAGTTCAAGAAATAATATTTCAGAAAAATTTAAGCTTTGTTGGTCAAGGATAGAGAATAATACCTGCTGCCACCTCGTCGACATTTGATCCCAAGAAGAAGTCTTAGGAGCTAAGCATACATTCACCATATGAAAAATTAGTCGTTCCGCATCATGGAAATGCTTCTTCAGGATGGTAGAGGCACTAAGGTTACCCTGGTATCCATGTTGGGCAAATGATAGATCAGTGGTGCCCTTTGGATACCCAGTGGGGAAAGTGGCATCATCCAGTTGTAGGGTTTGGCGAAGGATTTCTGGAGTGATGACCACCTGACGATTGTTGACGAACGACTGGAGAGAGTCGGTGTCATTCTCCCCAGTGATGAGGGTGACGTTCGTCCAGAACTGATGGAGGGATTCGGCATGAATGGTAGGATTTAGAAGGAAAGCCGTTTTGTATGGAGAGTTGATCATTAGATCAATGGCATTATCAAACTTTGTCCAGAAGGGTGATTTGTAAGGTAAGCAACACAGTTGTGTCGTGGTTTAAGCTTCATGTTCGCCATTGATGTGAGAGAAGGTTCTGAGTTTTTGAACGTTAGGTTTGAGATGATGAAGCTCTGTAAGACAAGGTATTTATAGGGTATGGGTTATAAAGCAACTGAAGGGTTTGGTATGAGTCATCAGTAGTTTTAAACGACTGATGACGTGGTATTAACCTTCAGAGGTTGAAACAACTGAAGTCTTGGTTTTAGGCATCGTAGTTATAAAACTACTGAAGACCATGGTTTTAGCTTCAGATGTTGGAAACAATGATAACTTGTGTTAGTCATCAGTAGTTATGAAACTACTGAAGACATGGTTTTGTCATCAGTTGTTGTAAACAGCTGACGACGTGGTGTTAGTCATCAGTAGTTGTGAAACTACTGAAGACGTGGTTTTGTCATCAGTTGTTTAAGATGAAGCAGCAGTTTTAGAAACAACTGAAGAGAAAATTCTCATCAGTAGTTTTCGTCAATTCATAGCTTTTCAGCTGTTTCATACTGTCCTCAACACTTACTCATCAGTCTTTTTGGCTGTTTTTCAGTTGTTTCATAGGACATCAGTACTTATCTGTTTGTACTTATATCAGTAGTTATGACTGTATCAGTTCTTGTAACAGAATCAGTACTTATTTGTGATATGGTTACAAATGATCATCAGTACTTATTTACTGAGATCATCAGTAGTTATCACTTATTCTAGCTGCAGCATACCAAGCCTTAACACTAGGTTTTGGAAAGTCGAACTATCCAAAGGCTTAGTAAAAATGTCTGCAAGCTCATCAGCACTAGGCACAAACTTTGGATCAATCAGACCTTTTTCAAAACAGTCCCTAATAAAATGATGTCTGATCTCTATATGTTTGGTCCTAGAGTGCTGGACAGGATTCTTGACAATGCAAAGAGCTGAAGCACTGTCCATTAATAATGGAGTCTTAGTCTCTGTAATGCCATAATCCAAAAGTTGGTTCTGAAGCCAGAGTACCTGAGAAGTACAGCTTGCAGCAGCAATGTACTCTGCTTCAGCAGTGGATGTAGCAACAGATGTTTGTTTCTTACTCTGCCAAGAAATCAAACAGTTGCCTAGGAATTGACATCCACCAGAAGTTGACTTTCTGGTTAACTTACACCCTGCATAGTCACTATCAGAAAAAGCAACCAATTTGCAAGAGTGTCCAGTGGAATACCATAAACCTAGAGATTGTGTACCTTGCAGATATCTAAAGATCCTTTTGACTGCAATCAAGTGAGACTCTTTAGGAGCAGCCTGAAATCTAGCACAAACACACGTTGCAAACATGATATCTGGTCTAGAAGCTGTTAAGTACATCAAGGACCCAATCATACATCTGTAAAGTGTTTCATCAACAGCTTTACCTTTCTGATCTGCATCCAGTGTGTGGTGTTGCACATGGGAGTAGAACAGGGCTTACAATTTTGTAAATCAAACTTATTCAAAAGATCTTTTGTATATTTAGACTGATGAATGAAAGTCCCATCAGCCTTTTGTTTGATTTGCAATCCTAGAAAGAACTGTAATTCTCCCATTGCACTCATTTCAAACTTCTTATGCATTAAATTGGTAAAGTCATCACACAACTGGGGATCAGAGGATGCAAAAATAATATCATCAACATAAATTTGAACAAGTAGCTTATGCTGATCCACCTTCTTAATGAATAAAGTTTTATCTATGGAGCCTCTAGTGAAATTATTTTGAAGAAGAAAATTTGATAATGTCTCATACCAGGCTCTAGGAGCTTGTTTCAACCCATAAAGAGCCTTATCAAGCTTGTATACCCAATCTGGATGTTTATTATCCTCAAAACCTGGTGGTTGACACACATAAACTCTTCTTTTATTTTACCATATAAAAATGCACTTTTAACATCCATTTGAAAAACTTTAAAATTGTGGAATGCAGCATAGGCTAAGAACAATCTAATTGCCTCCAGTCTGGCTACAGGGGCAAAGGTCTCATCATAATCAATACCTTCTTCTTGTGAAAACCCCTGAACAACCAGTCTGGCCTTGTTCTTAACAATAAGCCCATTTTCATCTGTTTTGTTCCTAAACACCCATTTAGTGCCTATTGCACACTTACCTGGGGGTAGAGGAACCAGTTCCCACACTTGCTGTTTCTTGAACTGAAGTAGCTCAAGCTGCATGGCTTCCACCCATCCATTGTCTCTCAAAGCAACATGATAGTTCTTTGGCTCTTGCTGACTGATGAAGAGAGCATAGAAGCACAAGTTAGACAATTGACTTCTGGTTGAGACGCCAGCATTGATACCACCAATGATTTGAGACATGGGGTGATTCTTCAGCTCTTGGTGCACAATAAGATCAGTGCAAGTGTTTGTAGCCGGTTCAGCATCAGCAGATGTTGATTCAGATTCTTGAAACCAAGTATTAGATGGCAAATCAAACGATGTAGAGGAATCAGAAATCTCATCAGCATTTGTTGTGGATGGAGCTGCTGAAGGTACAGGAACATCAAGTTTAGCAGACTCAGGCAGTTGGTCACTGAACTTGAAAAGGTGAGTACTGATATCATCATCATCTTCAGTACCACCAGGTGGAAGACTTGCTGCAGAAGATGATTTATCCACATGATCTGCAACAGCTGGAGTTTGATAAGGAGCATATTGCAGTATGTCCAGATCAAACAACTCCACAGGGTTTGTGGAATTTTATCCTTAGGAGATTCATTGAATTTCACATGCAAGGTTTCTTCAACTATCTTTGTTCTGCAGTTGAAGACTCTGTAAGCCTTGCAAGTGGATGAATAACCTACAAAATACCCTGCATCCACCTTAGGATCAAATTTGTGGAGTTGACCCTTTGTGTTGAGAATGAAACAAGGACATCCAAAGGCTCTGAAGAATGAAATCAAAGGAGCCAAATGATGTAGAGCTTCATATGGAGTCTTCATCAACCTCTGATTTACTAACACTCTATTCTGCACATAGCAAGCTGTATTGACAGCTTCAGCCCAAAAGGTCAAAGGCAAACCAGAGTCAGCCAACATGGACCTTGCAGCTTCAATTAAAGTCCTGTTCTTTCTCTCCACTACTCCATTTTGTTCTGGAGTCCTTGGGATGCTAAACTGCCTTTTGATTCCTTTTGAAAGATAAAAATCATCAAGTGTATGGTTTCTGAATTCAGTACCATTGTCACTCCTTATACACTTGACTGATAGGGAATACTGCTTCTCAACATACAGCACAAAGTTTGTAATCTTCTGAGCAACCTCATCCTTTGAATGTAGAAAGAAAGTCCATACGAATCTGGAGTAATCATCCACAATTACCAGACAGTATTTCTTCTTTGCCATGCTCATCACTCTCACAGGACCAAATAGATCCATGTGCAGTAACTGCAAGCAGGCAGTGGACTTAGGTTCTTCAATGGGAGGGAATGAGACTTTGTGTTGTTTTCCTTTCAAACAAGCAGTGCAGGCTTCATCACAGTGGAACTCCTTTATTGATAAACCTCTCACTAAACGATTGTGGATCAGCTGATTCATGTTTCTGAGATTGACATGACCCAGCCTTCTATGCCATAGTTTAGATTCCTGAAGAGAGGCTTTGGAGAACAGGCATGGATGACCCTTCAAATCAATCTTCTTTGACAAATCCAAGGCATACACTCTTCCGATCCTGTTGGCCTTCAGGAGAGTATGTTCATCCATTACCTTGTCAATCAGCCTCAGAACTTGGGAAGACAGAATCCTGCAGTTCTGGCTTGTGAAAAGTGCAACATGCCCTTTATCACACATCTGACTGACACTCAGCAGATTATACTTGAGATTCTCCACATGGTTGACATCATCAAACCGGATTTGTCCATTAGACACATATCCTTTCCCATGATGTAACCTCTGGCATCATTTCCAAATGAAACAAATCCCTTCTTTCCTTGAGAGTAGTCATTAAGAAGAGAACTGCTCCCAGTCATATGCATAGATCCTCCACTGTCCACATACCAGATGCTCCTTTGGCATGTTGAAGAACCCTGCATAAAAGAAAACTAGTTAGATTTTGAGACCCAAACCTTTTTGGTTTTGGGTCTGTTTTCATCAACAGATGCAACCATAACTTGTTTCTTATGATTAACAGCTGAAGAAGGAGATGGTGCTGAAATGGATTCCTTGGATTTGGGCTTGGAATGCCTTTTCAGTGATTTGATCACAGGTGCATCTAGTTGGTTAACTCTCCCAACAAATGCTGAACCATCATAACAAGTTGTGTCTGATTTGTAGCCAAAGCTTTCAGCTCTTGTGACATATCAGTACTTGTGTTTGATGAGTTCCTGTGATCCACCATTTCCTCTTAAAATTAACAGACTTAGTCTGATGTTTATCATGAGGAGCACCATCAGCTGTTTTGTGATGAACCTTATCCTTCTTTTGAATTTGGTTGAAGGCTTTGTTTATACAATGGAATGATTGCGGTACAAACTTGGTCTCAAACTCAGTTTTCATTTCATCCATCTGGATTTTAATGAGCTTATCTCTGTTGAGTTTGGAACCCTTTCTGTACCAACATTCATCAGAAAGATGATTGAATTTACCACATATTTCACATGGCTTATTCTTCATCTTGGATTGATCAACTGCTGATGTGGAAACTACTGAAGGTGTGCTCTTCAGTACTTTCCTCCTTTCAGTAATTTTGTTCAGTACTGAAGAATCTGTAACAACTGAAGAGTTGTTCTTCAGCTGTTCATTGTCAGCAGTTGTTAATCCATTTATTTCAGCTGATTTGAAATGCTTTTCAGTTGTTGTAACTTGCCCTTCAGTACTTAAGTTACTTTGAGGGACAACATCTGAAATACTCAGCTTCATGTGCTTATCAGTAGTTAACCCATCAGCCAATTGACTTGCTGAGGTATCAACCCTTATTTCATCTTGTGATTTTGGGAGATCACTTGTGGATGATGCACATGATAATGTGGTTTGGAGATTGCTTTCACTTTCAGATTTTACTATTGGTTTTGGAGTAAAATCTGTTGGAGGTGCAATATGGTTGTAACCAATTCCAAACTTCACATTCGAAGCAGATTGCTTACTGAGCAGCATTTCAAATCCCTTGCAGGATGACACCCAGCGGTCACACTCAACTTGGGTAACTGCAAGTTTTTCTTTGAGTTCCTTATGGTTCTCAAGAATGACCTCTAGCTTAGCCTTTTCATCATTTAATTGGCATTTAAGCTTATAAATCTCATCATCTTTGTCCTTAAGGACAGACTCATATTCAGCTTTTCTTTTGGAAATAGTTTGCTCAAGCTCTAGATTTTGATTAATTACAGCTACATTTGCTTCTCTAATAGAGACAAATGCATCTATGCAAGATTCAGAACAAAGCTTGGCCTTAGCCTCAGAGGATACCTGGGTTACCTGTGAAGAAGATGCATTGGAGCATGAACCCTCAGTAGATTCCAGGGCCATGAGAGCTAGATTCCCAAAAGGATGTTCACCACCATGTTGACCATCACCAGTAAATAATTGCTCAGTACCAGAGAGATCATCTGGTAAACTGCTCCAGTCAACATTACCAGGGGTGAAAAAGCTGTGATGAGGTTGTGATTGAGATGGTAGAGGCTCAGGTAATGCTTGTGGTTGTTGTGCAGTAGGAACTTGAACTGGATTTGGCTGAGGCATGTAATAGCAGGGATACGGATATGACATTGGACCCTGAGGGACAAAATATGCAGGCGAAACAGGTTGTGAATGATGACCAGAACTAGCAGGATGTTGCCCCCTGTTTTGTGGACTAGTGCTTGGAAAAGTCACAAAGGGTGCAGAGGAGTTAGATCCAGATGATCTACACTCTCTTAAAGTGTCCAAGCCTTTGGCATTTGTGACACCTCAACTTACTCTTGTCAAAACCAACTTTGGTTTTGCCAGAGAGTCCTGGAAATTTCCTGCCAGTCCTCTTGTAGAACTTCTGAGATCTGATATTAATCAAGGCCATTTGGCTCAGAATATCCATCTCTTCTAGATCATCATCAGCTATTCCTTTCAAATCATCCATGATAAAACATAAATTGTCACTATTACAGCCTGAGTGACTATCAACACCAACGAATGCATGATCTGAACTGTTTGAAGAGAAATCTATATGCTCATCATAATTACTTTCAGATGCAGCATATTCTGACTCATGACCAACCAAGGCAGTGTTCCCTGGTACAAAGTCATCAGTGAGCTTTCCTGATGATGCCAGTTCCTTTTCTGCTCTATCTCTCTCTCAAATGTAAGCAGTTTCCCATGAAGTTGGGTGAGAGATAGTTTATCCAGATTTGCACTGGAGCGTAGGACAATAGTGTATGTGTCCCATCTCTCAGGCAGTGATCTAAGGAATCTGTTGTTCATCTGGCTATTGGTATATTCATGTTTGACCATTTTTAGCTCAGAGATCAAACTGGAAAAACGCTCAAACTGTTGAGTCAGTGTCTCACCCTTCCTATGAGAGAATGTTTCATATTGTTGGGCAAGGATTTCTCTGTTGTTTGCTAAGACCTCATCAGTTCCACCGAATTGTTCCTTCAGTGCATTCCAGAGGTCATGAGCAGTTTCATGATGCATAAGCCCTGAATAGATTTCATTCGGCAGTGCCATGGCCAGAATTCCATGGGCTTTAGCATCAATCTCAAACAGTTTCCGATCTTCATCTGAGTATTGTTCCTTCTTCTTCGAAACCATTTGATTGGTTTCCGGATTGTTCACCATAGGCTTATGTGGACCATGTACCACTGATGTCCAAAACCTGAACTGTTAACAGACAGGTGATGAAGCATTCTTCGTTGCCATATGTTATACTCAGTCCTAACCAGCATCGGAGGCTTGGTTGAAGAACCGGTATTGTGAGGGTCATTAGAAGGAGTAGTCATTCTCAGATTCAACCAAAATCAATTAAGTTTTAACAGATTTAGAACAGAACACAACAACCAAATTGAACCAAGAGAAAACAGAAAGCAATAAAACGAAAGTAGCAGAAATTCAATTTAACTATAACGATTCTTGCAAATATGCTAATTCAATCAAATGCAGATATCGATTAGCAGTTTCAATGATCAATTGTTAGATCGATCAATGATTAACTGCTCTG
Organism: Flaveria trinervia; assembly: GCA_025506515.1. Taxonomy (NCBI): domain Eukaryota; kingdom Viridiplantae; phylum Streptophyta; class Magnoliopsida; order Asterales; family Asteraceae; genus Flaveria; species Flaveria trinervia. The sequence goes on along the minus strand of CM046444.1, from coordinate 79,014,987 downwards.
ATACCAATTGTTAGGATCAGTGATCTACGTTTGATTGATTAGAGAGTATTGCAGCGGAAATCAAACAATGAATTAGACAATTCACAAGAATACAGTTGATATCAAAGTAAGAACAAACGATTATAGAAAGAATTCTGCAAATCAAATATTTCATTCAATACGCGCTTTCGTGGTGGCAAAATGTCACACTTACAATCAGGTCAATCATCCTTATTAAGAATGTCGTGGTGGAACATTCCTTATATAGGAGATGAGTGAGATGTGACGTCTGCTGATGTCATTTGATAGTGACATCTCTAAATGAATCTAACAGAATATTCAGACTACTGAAAGTTAACACAACTACTGAAGATGTCAAAACAGCTGACATCTTCTTACAAAAATACTAAGTGTTAACTATCACTACAACTACTGAAAAGAAACTACTGAAACTACAACGACTGAAGAACATGCTCTTCAGTCGTTTTACAAATACTGAAACATAAAAGAAAACTACTGAAAGGAAACCATCACAACAACTGAAGAATGCTTCTTCAGCTGTTGTAACAAACTCTGAAGGCTTCAGTACTTGTACTTGAACTTCAGCTGTTGTCATCAGCTGATGTCTTCAGTCTTTGTACTTCAGCTGTTGATCTTCAGTACTTAGTCTTCAGCTGTTGATCTTCAGACTTTGGTCTTCAGCTGTTGAAGTCTTCAGTACTTTAGTCTTCAGCTGTTGAAGTCTTCAGTACTTTAGTCTTCAGCTGTTGATCTTCAGACTTTGGTCTTCAGCTGTTGAAGTCTTCAGTACTTTAGTCTTCAGCTGTTGAAGTCTTCAGACTTTGTAAAACAGCTGATCAAGTCTTCAGCAGTTGTTGTGATGTCTGTGGGACTTAGAGGTTTTTCTGATCAGGCTCATTGGTTCTTTGGTCCAAAAATATTGTAAGTCTTATATTAGATAAATAATTGTTTGACTCAATCTTAACTATTGCTAGCATGGCGACGTTCTTATATATTTGGCCTGAACGCCTATTTGGTGCTAAAGCAGATGGTATGCACACTAGTGGATCGCGTATGCGTTCATTCATGGGAACCAAGAAGACTAGCGCATCTTATAAACTTGTATCAAGTCGAGGTTTGGTTGTAACTGTTATGTGTTCTTAAAACTTGCTAACTCATAAACATGACATGGAATTGCTACTTGTAAACTATATATATATATATATATGTGTGTGTGTGTGTGCTGTGTGTGTGTTATAACCTGGGAATTCACAAATTTCAAAGTTGAGCCTTTATTTTAAACATATTTCGGGTTTCTACTGAAGATCTCTTCTTGCTCATATGACTTGGATTAGATAAACTAACATCTTATGTTGTTGTTTATTTATATTTTTGTGTTTTGTAATGACTAATTGACTTTATTGTTCAATGAATAAGGTATAATATTATTTCAACTTAATTAGGTCCATGTGCTATAAAAAATCATTTCACATTCGTCTGCCTTGATGATGATTCTGTCGTTAGTCGAGGTGTGACATGGACCATCCTCTTCTTCTGGAGCCCTTTGCAATAGGCGCTCTCCCTGGTTGGGGCTCGCCAGGGGTGTAAGAAGGATCAATAACATCAGTAGCATCACCCTTAACTCAGCCTAGCGTCCACCAACCACCTTGATCCCTCTGTCGGTAGCCACAACTCGACTCCCAACAGTCCTCACTGAGGCCCATCACCGACTCCTCTTCTTCATCTATGAGAAAGTCTGGGTGGATAGGAGCTTGCTCAAATCCACCTGGAGAAGGAGAAGTAATAGGTGGAGGTGGTGAAGATATAGTAGAAGCATCGGTGGCCCGTGAAGAACTGGCACTTGTATCTCCCCTACCTTGACCGTCATCATGGTCATCATCATCATCGTTGTCTTCGGCTATGGCATGGTTCAGTATCAAAATCACTGTCATCGTGACACCACCTCTTATGAGAGGGCGCCATGTACTCCTCATAGGCCAGATGGCCAAACGGTCTCCTGATAGGGGCTTCACCTGCTTCCCCTGTAAACTTTCATCCTACCTAATGTCGTGTCATCCATAAACTCCAGAACAACAACATCATCCCTTCCTTTGGTAGTGAAGGCAGCTTTTCATCTATAATCAGTTATAGAAACCATGGGTACAGACAAAAGCCTTCTTTACCCTTGGCTTCTAGGTTCTCTATCAGATACGAGAAAAGCATAGGGGAGAAACTGAATGGTGAATCAATACCAGTGTAACATATGCATTATGGATTTGGTCAGACATCTCATCAAATCCTCCACGCCTGGAGGCTATGCACTTGAGGATCACATGTGCCAAATACTTGAACTGAGGGAACATGTTGCTCTTGTTCAGTACGTCAGAATTTATGTCACTAGCATACTTGATCCTCAGAAAGCATCCCAAACCATTAATGGATGTAAATTAGTTGGGTAGGCCCGTCCTCACCCAGATCTAAGACCCGCCTCAGATCATCCTCTATAATCTCGATCTGTTGTCCAAAGATGGAGCTCCGTATACGGTGTGGCTCAACGTACCTATCAACCCTGGCGCTTTCCTAGAAGGCCGGCTGTATGGATCTGTAAGGTGTGCATGGGACAAAGACGACCTTGAAGATCCTTGATCTGCACAGAACGACAAAAAAACCCTAAGACTCAGAAGCATTCCTAGACGTAGAATCAAGGTGAGCACAGATGTTGTGCTTGGTGCTCATAGTCCATCTATCAGCCATGTTGCTGCAACACAAGAGACATATACATTAGATTTATGCATCACAAAAGACAGTTGAAACTTTAGTTGTTTTTTATCACTCTGGTTCAATCATGTGATTGAACCATACGACTATGTTCAGCCGTGGGATTGAGCCGGCGGCTGAGTTCAGTTGTGCGATTGAGCATGCTACTAAACTGAGTTGTGTGTTAGGCCATGTGGTTGCATCAGTCATGCGACTGAGTTACCGAATGATTCGTTTGTGCGATTGAATCGCATGCCTAGCTCAATCGTGAAACTGAAGTTCATTCAGAGTGTCTATTCGCATATGACTCTGCTCAACACTCCGACCTCGAATCTTGGTCAATTTTTGATGTTGACATCGTGTTTAGACTCATTAGATTCACAGGGACTCTAAATATCACCTAATGTCCTTAATTCAACAATTTTGTCTATTTAAGTGGTCTATTTAGATGAGTTTATTCTTGTTTCTTGAATTTAACTTAATCGGTCCTTAGGGTTGAAATAAACTATTCATTAGGGTCGATTTCAGTCTCAGAGTACCTGTAGATGAGTAGAACACATGTTAGTATCACAAGTCAGTGAGTAATCAAGGCAAACGAAATTCGGGCAGCGTGATTGCGTATGAAAGGGTTTTGAAAGCTGTGAAGGGTGGTAAGGAAGGAGACCGAATAACCCTTATATTTATACTATTTTAATGTACAGTCATGTGACTAGACCCATACTCATGATTCAGTCGTGCGACTGAACCCATACTCATGCTTCAGTCGTGCGACTGACTCATACTCCTTCATGCATTCGTACGATTGGTTCAATATTATGGTCCAATCGCATGGATGTGTCATACTCATGGTCCAGTCATGTGACTGACTCATACTTATGGTCCAGTCGTGTTACTGGCTCATACTTATGGTCCAGTCATGTGATTTACTTATGGTCCAGTCATGTGACAGGCTCAGACTTATGGTCCAGTCGTGCGACTGTCTCATACTTATGGTCCAATCGTGAGATTGGCCCATACTTATGATCCAATCGTGCGACTGGCTCATATTTATGAGTTTGACCTCACACACTTTCAAACACTTAAAATTTTACATTTTGATATTGAACATTATGACCGATGATCATTTCAGACATGACCTTTTTATTTTAAAACCACTTGATCACCTCAGACGTGATCCTTTAATTTTAAAGCGGATTGGTCACCTTAGACGTGAGTCATTTTAATTTAACACCGATTGTCACCTTAGACGTGACCCGTTTTAATTTTGAACATTTTGGTCACCTCAGACGTGACCCCTTTTGAGTGAGTGATTCAAAGATTAACTCTAGTTGTAGAGTCCGACATCTACGTAACAAAAGACTAGAAAACAAAATTTGAAAACAACTTGAAATTTAAAACAAAACACGACATATTTTTTGAAATTTTTATTTGAGATGGAATTAACCTATTAGAGTACATCTAACCGATTTTACTTCCTGAGCAGATCAGGTTCAAGTTAATTTGATCATTTCTGAAATGATTCATTATGGAATCATACAAGTATATCAGAATAATTTTTGAAGTAAATAAAAACTGCACTAATTTAATACTAAATTATACTATTCTCCCCTTAAAATTTTAAAACCAAAAATCTTTTTGTGTTTTTGGAATTTTAATAGATAGGAAAATAAATAAAATAAAAGAAACTAGAAAACATGTCGGACTATGCACTTTCTTCTTCAAGAATCAGATCGTTTGTCTTTTTCACGCCATTAACATCTAAAAGATATAAAAACCCTGGTTTATCAAATGCTTTTGTGTAGAGGTCGGCGCTTCTGTATTAATTTTGACAACATCGATTAAGTGCTTTTCAAAACAGTCACGTATAAAGTGATATTTAATACCGATGTGTTTAGTTTTACGGTGTTGGACTGGATTTTGGGAGGCGGTAATAGCAGCAGAATTATCAACAAAAATAGGGGTGTTAGAAAATTGCAACCGTAGTCGCACATTTGCTATTGAATCCAGATGATTTGTGAACAGCAACTTGCAGCAGCAACGTATTTAGCTTCACAAGTTGACAGACCAACTTATGTCTGCTTCTTACACTACCAGGTGACTAACCGTCTACCGAAGAACTGACAACCCACAGATGTTTACTTGTAATTCATCTTGCAACCACCATAGTCTGAGTCACTATACGCTGTAAGCTCAAAGTCATCATCATAAGGATACCATAACCCGAGTCTTGGGGTACCCTTCAGATATCGAAAAATCCGTTTAACACTAATGAGATGATTTACTTTTGGTTTGGCCTGATATCTTGAACATAGTATGTGGAATACATAATATTAGGAGAGAGGCTTTGAGATACATACGAGATCCAATCATTCCTCTATACATGGGATTATCAACAAGATCACCATTTTTGTCGGGTGCCAGGTCATGGTTCATGGCGAGTGGAGTTCGAGCAACTGAAGCGTTCTCCATGTCGAACTGACTGAGGATATCACCTACATATTTGGACTGAAGCGTTCTCCATGTCGTCCACATATATCTGTACCAGTAGTAAATCACCGTCTTTTTCTATGATGAATAATGTGCAGTCAATCACCCCTCTACGAAAGCCACGTTTCAGCAGATGAGTTCAGAGTTTCTCATACCAGGCTCTAGCGGCTTGATAGAGCCTGTAGAGAGCCTTGTCCAGTTTGTAAACTCTATCCCGATGATAAGGATCCTCAAATCCTTAGGTTGATTGACGTAGACTGTCTCATAGATTTCAACATGAAGGAATGCCCTTTTTACATCTAGTTGATAGACTTTAATCTTCATGTAGGATGCATAGGCTGGAAAGATACGGATTGCTTCCATCCGGAACACAGGTGCAAACACTTCATTGTAGTCAATGCCTTTGACCTGTCTAAACCCTTGAACCACATGTCGAGCCTTGTTTCTGATTATGACCCCTTGGTCATCTTTCTTACACTTCAAGACCCATTTAGTGCCAATCACCTTAGCACCTTTTAGTCTATCCACAAGGGTCCATACTCCTAACTTTTTGAACTGTAGGAGTTCTTCTTGCATAGCACTGACCCATGCATTATCCTTTAAGGCTTCACTTACATATTTTGGCTCAATTTGAGACACAAAACATCGATAAGCACCATCATGATGATAGCCCTTTTCCATGACTGAGGCATAATCAGCTAAGTATAGCTGATTTCTTGTTATACTCCTGATCGAACATCTCCGATGACATTGTCCAAGGGATGATAAACATTTATCCGGGATCCAGGAGTGGTGGGAGCAACTACCTCATTATCCAGATTGTGAAACCCAAGTTCAGTATCTGAAGCTGTTAGAGTATGAGGTTCCGATGTGTCAGAGGCATCAAGATGTGATGCCTGTATTCTTTCATTAGTGGGAACCTAGTCCTCTTGTTCACATTTGTAGTCTCAACTGCTTCATCATTTGAAGATGAATCACTTACTTTAAGCTCTCCCCCTGATGGGCTAGAAGTATCATCTAATGGAGTCGTTGATGTCAAATCTGGTAGTGGAGTGTTCAGAACATCGTACATCATCCTCGCAGATAGCTCATCATCAATGGGACAAGGTGGTAGATTGAAGGATTTAAAGAAGCCCTCATAGACAAAGAATAAGGAGGGTCCTTTTCCAGTAAGGGGGTGGTGTATCTTTGAACATCAACGTTGCACCACAATTCTACTTGACCCGTTGAGTTGTTATAAACTCTCTTGTCTGGTATGTTGTATCTGAGAAAGATACCTTCTTCTGCCTTCTCACTAAATTTCCATGTCTGAGTTTTTTTCAGTAGCATGCACGGCGTGCCAAATGGTTCTAGATACTCTTGATTAGATTTACGTTGTTGGAGCAGTTCATAACATGTTTTCCTATGTCATTTGACCACTAAGACTCGATTGAGAGTGTAACAAGCATCAGCCACTGCCTCATTCCAGAATTGAATAGGCAGTTTTGAGTCAGCTAGCATTGTCCTGGCAGTCTCTCAAGCTCTGCTTTTTCTTTTCAGCAACGCCATTCATCTGTGGAGTGTAGGAAGAGGTAAATTGATGTACAATTCCTCTCTCTCTCTACAGTATGCCTCCAACCACTGAGTCTTGAACGTAGTTCCGTTGTCTGATTGAATTTGTCTTACTTTCAGCTTGTAGAGTGATTCCAAAGTAGTAACTAGATGTTTGAATGATTCAAAAGTTTCTGATTTGGGTTTCAGAAACATCACCCAAGAGAACCTTAAGTAATCATCCGTTACTACAAAGCAATACAGATCTCCAGCAATGCTCTTGTACTGACAAGGCTAAACAGATCCATGTGTAGAAGCTCAAAACGAAGATCAATTAAATGAACTTTCTTTCCTTTATGAGCCTTCTTGGTCTGTTTCCATTCTTGCAGGCTACGCAAAAATCCAGAAGTTGGAAGTGTTTGATAGTTACTCCATTCACTAAATCATTTTGGACTAAATGATTCATCTTCCTTGGATTAATGTGTCCCATTCTCCTATGCCAGGAGATTGAATCCCTCTCAGTTGCCTTGAAAAGAAGCATTGAGCAGTGTGATCAGTTATGGAGGCTTTTAATAGATCCAAGACATACAAATCATTATATCTTGATGCTAACATACGAACTTTATCCTCCTCAATCACATAGTCCTTCTTCAACGTGTAGCACTTCTTGTTGTCAAATACAACTTTAAATCCTTTATCACATATCCGGGAGACTAAAATTAAGTTGTTCTATTGTTGTTGAACGTAATTGAGCTTGTCAAACATAACTTTATCGTTTCCCACTTCGCCTTGAGTAGTGATGTAGCCTCCTTTATTCCCAACAAATAAAACAAGTCCCCCTTTAATTTGTCTGACGTTGAAAAGAAAGACAAATTACAGTCATGTGCCTGGATGCCCGACTATTAATAATCTAGGTATTAGTCATAGCATTGTAGCGGACACCCTGCACATTCAAAGAAACTTATTAGTTCAGATTTGGGACCCAAGCCTTAACTGGCTTGGGTAACCCGGAGGAATCACACATCATAAACTCAACCCGTTGTCCTTTAGAGGATGAGGGCATATCTTTCTTCTTAATCTCCTCACTATCAGACACTACTTGATTTTTCTTTCCATAAGCTAGCTTTGTGTAAGGCCTGTTTGTGATAAACAGATGACTGGCTTATTGTTTGAACTTTTGGTTCCCTAATACTCTTAGGTGGAGTATTAGATCTCGATTTAGAAAAAAATTATTTTGTATAAAAAAGTTCAATTTTTTTTTGGGCGTCTAGTAATAAGGACAATTAGGAGAGATATGTCCTCGTTTTCCATAATTGTAGCAAGATCTCCCTTCTACAGACTTAGGAAAATATTTATGTGGGTTTGAGTTTTGTAAAGGTGTGACCTTTGTCTGATTGGGTTTTGTCAATTCCCTTTTAGATGTTTCAGCCTTATTAACAAAATTACTTGTTTTAACATTTTGAACATCTTTAACTTGCACTTTATTTGGACTTTGATGATTAACACATTTATGGTTAACTGGTTTAGTCACTTTTGGTTTTGAAGTAGATGCTTGTGACCCTGACCTTACATTAACCTTTTTAATTTCATCATCCAAATTCTCAATCGGCATTTTACCTTTAGATTTCAAAGTAGGCTCCGTCTGTCTAGTGATCTTCTATACAGGTTTGACTGTGGAATCGGGATCACTAACCAGAGAAGTGGACACCACATGATCCTTAATTGGGATGTCATTGACAGGTCTACATTTTGTATTTAAAAGGATTCATATGGTGGTGCAACTACTTTGTACCCCAAACCTTCCTTATTGTTTCGTTCTTTCACTATGTTTTGAACTATGTGAGAAGAACTAGCCAACTATGTAGTTTTTCCTTTGAAGAATTTACCTCGACTTCCAAAACTATTTTTTCCTTTTTGTCTCTTCTAAAGAATATAAATAAAACTTTATATCATTTGACTGATTTAAGGCAACAACCTCGGTTTCCCTTAGTTGTTTCCCCAAAAGTTCTCTTTCTTTAATACTGCACTCATTTTGTTTTAATATACGATTAGCTTCAATGCAGAGTTGTAAATCATTTACTAAGTTATCATTGTGTTCTAATAACCTAGAAAACTTCAGATCAATGCTTTCTCTAGATTTATCATATTCCTGACAAGCATGTTTATCAAATAACTGGTCTAGAGAACTTACCTGTGATGAATTAGCCATCAAAGCAGAATTAGATCCTTTGCTGGCTAGAGATTCTGAGATCATTGCTCTAAGCTCTTCTTCAACCAGGTGATTTACCACGTTCACAGCTTCTTCAATATCCGACATTGATTGCCCAGCTGCCATCTCACCTTCACTAGCTGACCCATCATCTACTACTTCGACAAAGGCAATATTGATTCTCTAGGAGAAACAAAATTGAAGGACTATTCTTTCCCTTCATCACCTTGAGCAGTAAGAGCCTTTGTCTCTTTGCTTGAAGAAGCAGTTCCAATTGTGTCCTTGTCTTGACGGTTGAAGGTCGGAAATGGATTTCAATTACCTGTTTCTTGGGCTTACACATTCACGTTTAAAATGCCCCTTCTCACCACAATTAAAGTATGTTACTTTGGTTTTGTCAAAACCAAATGCCGTGTCCTTAGTGGCTACTAGGTTCTACCCCGTCTTCTTGATAAATTCTTTAGCTCTTCTGATTGCACTTGCCAAGGCCCATATGAAGTCCATTCTCTCTGGCGCATTCTCATCAACTTGCTCGTAATATTCTTCTGCAAGATGTAATTTCCAATCTTTCTGACAATTAAACCATCATAGGATTGGACACCACCTAGTAGGAGATCCATGTGCTCCTTTGCAACTTCCACTATGATATTACCGAGATTCTTGGTCCTCAACTTTGCAGTATTCGCTTCAGACACTATATATTGGGTAGTAGATGACCCTGATGTTTCTGGTCTTGAAGCAGTGGATTGGAAGAAGCAGATGAACTAGACATAAAAGCTGTTTGTAGAGGTGCTCCTGAAACAGCTGGAGATGAAACTGAGTTGTAGAGTGAAGGATTCTGAATGTAGGATCATTTCTTTGACTTGTACTTCATCCTTAGTTCTTCCTCTCTTAACTTTAAGATGAAGTCATTTATGTCCAATGTTGCAAGAATGTCATTCTTTCTGAGGTTGGACACATATGAATCCCATTATCAGGCAACCCATTAGCAAAACTTGAAACTTTATCTTCCATTGATGTGGTTAAACCATGAGTGTGCAGCTCACTCATTAGATGATAGAACCTGTCAATGATGTCATCTAGGCTCTCATTCCCTATTGAGCAGAAATTATCAAACTCCTTTTTGAGAGCCTTAGCCTTTAGCGCCTTTAACATTGCATTACCATCATATCTCTTCTCTAAAGCCTCCCATAGCTTTTTGGCCTGTTTGTTCTCAGAAAACTATGAAAGATGTCTTTAGATATTGACTGAGTCAACAGGGCATAAACTTTCTTCTCAGCATTGAAGAGTATCTTTTGTGCTTCATTCATTCCTCCAAAAGTTAGCTTGACTCCATTAGCACTTACTAGCACCGCGTAATCAGTCTCCATGGATGTCCAAAGATCGGGATCAACTCCATTTAAGTAAATCTCGAACCGTTGTTTCCATTATGGATAGTCATCTAATGTTATAAGCTTCTGTGGTTTATTATGATTTCTGATCACATTTTCTTGAAGTAGAAGGTTCTGGATGCGTGAGTCCTTCCCGGCAGTAAACGCAGCAAATTGATCTTCCATTTGTATAAACTGGTACTTGGAGAATAGGACAGTTTCAATTGTATGAATGGTCTATGAGTAAGGTTCACTCGTGCGAATGAAGGATGCGAATAAATTCAATCATGCGAATGAAGGATGCGAATGAATTCAATCATCCGATTGAATTCAGTTGTGCGTTCAATAAGACGAATGGACTCAAACGACTAGAGCTGTTCAGTCATGCAAATGACAAATCCGACTGAGTTCAGTCGTGCGAATGGAGTGTACCAATGAGTTCAATCGTACGAATGAGCTAGTGGTGCGACTGAAGGATGTTGTTTGGCAAAATCGAAGATTTTGACACTTTGACACAAAAACACGATTTTCCCACAAACACAATTTAATGTCAGAAAATGTCAAAAACACTTTTGACTCAAGAGCATGACTCTTTTGAATGAAAACGTTAAGTTTAACAACCAAACTAATCGAATCACACGCAAAAGCAAGAGCCAACGCTCTGATACCACATGTCAGGGTTGTGTACGTACGGAATATTAACTGATAATGCGTGAAACCAGATCAAATAGTGCAGAATCCTATTTGATTGGCGATCCAATCAGTAAGAACGTTAACTCAATCGATATAAGAATAAACTAAACATTAAGAACGAGTAGGAATTGATCAAGAACGGACATTGAAGTTAGATTGGCTTTCTTGGACATTCTGGATGGCTAGGGTTCGTGTATTCGAGGTGTTATCGAAATCTTATCAATTGTTATGTTTTCCCATGAATTAAGTGGTATTTATAAGTTTGTAGTTTTGTAACACCCGGTTATTTTAAAGTGATGAAAGAAGAATAAAGTGAAAGAAAAGGTGAAAAAGAAATAAAACCCAAGTCCAGGGATAAAAAGTGTCCAAAAGGACAAAATGTTTGAAAAGTTAGTGATAAAGGTCGCATGGCCGCCCATCACCCTTTCCACACCCCAAATTGTTGGATTTTAGACAGAGAAGAAAAAAGAGCAGAAAACTCTCGGTTTTGAGGGAAAGAACAAGAAAGAATTCGAATTCGAGGTAAGAATTCATGTTCTCATGGTGTTTTTAACCGGTTGTGTCCTCGGGTCTATGATTATGTGTGTTTATATATGTTCGGGTATGTTTTAGCGGGATTGAGCTTGGGGCTCGAAATGCATGAACGTATAATTTTAATTAAGCTACGTTTCGGAACCGTAAGTTTGATTTTGAGTATGTTGAGTGTATGATGTGATGTATGGTTATGTTCATGCTTGATATTGTATGATGGGATTTCTAAGGCTTAGAAGGTAGGGTTTAAGCTTAGAATACTATTGATGATGTTTGGGATTTGAAATCTGATGTTTGGTATGAATGGCTTGAGAATAAATGCCTAAGGGAGTTAATGCAGATAAGGTCACGCGGATGAGCATTGACTAAGTATGGAAATAGGGATGAGGTCAATGCACATGAACATTGACTGGAAATACAGATGAAGTAAGTCAATGTGGATAAGTAAGTCAATGCGGATGAGGTAAGTCAATGCGGATCAAGTAAGTCATTGCGGATGAAGTAAGTCAATGCGGATGAAGTAAGTCAATGCGGATGAAGTATGTCAATGCGGATGAACATTGAGGTCAATGCGAATGAACACTTTGAATATTTTCTGACTTTTTGGGGAAAAAGTGGAAATGTAGGCTTTGACTGGGGAGGTTCCCGGGGGCTATGTAAGTTGACTTTTTGAGGTAATAGATGGTATGATGGGCATGTTACGATGTATGATTGATGCTTATGTATGATGTTATGTATGATGTGTGTTAAGTATGTATGATGATGCCCTGTATGATGATGTTGACTGTGTATGTTGATGTTCTTTATTATTATGTATGATTATTTTCTCTGGGCTTTACGATGAATGTTAATGAATGAAATGAAAGTATTTTGTAACGTAAAGTGGAAGATAATGAAAAGAGGAACGAAATGAAGAATGCATGCATTAATGAAGGAACGAATGTAAGAAAGGCTTGCAAGCAAATGTATGGAGGTTCATACTCAATGGGGAGTGTTAGCTCAACCGTGTGCGGGTTAGCTACCCCATGAGGATGCACACTAGGGCTTAATCCGTGTGATTAGACAAATGTATGGAGGTTCACACCCAATGAGGGGTTGTCAGCTCAACTATGTGCGGGTTATATACCCCATGAGGATGCATACCGTCTTGGTGATTGACCAAACGTATGGGGTCCTTGTCGCTTAACCCTAGATGAATTGCTTGGTGCTCTAGAGGGGGGTTAAGCACATGACAGGACCTAGATGAAAACAAGAAGATAATAAAAAGTACAAAACGAACGATGATGAAGATAATAAATATTATCTATGTGTATGTACGATGTTTGATCACCATTTTTTAAACCTGTTACGTTTGAAAGAACAATTTTGAAAGAAAGATAAAGTATATTTTATCTTAAAAACTAGAACTCACTCAGCAATGCTGATTTTTATGCATTTTCCAGTTGGCAGGTGAGCATTGCTGAGGATAGCACGGAGCAGCTACTTGGCATTTTGAATGACATTCTTTTGTTAATGTTTTTGCATTGTAATGCGAACGAATGATGTTTTGAAATGAACGCTTGTATTAGCTTGCAAAATCATTTATAATGATTTGTAAAGTTATTTTTATGTTTCTGCTGGAATGTTTTAAGAATGATTAAATGTAAAGTATATGTTTTATGTGCGATGATTTACTAGCTGTATGCGTCCCGGAATAGGGCCTTACAAGTTTCCATTCATACGACTGAACCATTAGCACGGTTCAGTCGTGCGACTGAATCATGCGAGTGAGTCATACGCACGACTGAACGTTTAGTCGTGCGACTGAGTCAATCTTATGTCTCAATCATACGACTGATCCAGTCTCCTAGTTCAGTCGTGCGATTGGTCCATAAGCTTGATGTATTCATGCGTATAGTCCATAAGTATGATCCATTAGCATGAAGACTCATCCGACTAGGTTGAACACATTTCTTAATCATTATTGACTAAGAACTATGTACAATAACTTCAAACCTATATAATAAGTTCATACATATGAATTATACTCAACACAATAATAATATGAAATACATTAATAAGCAACAACCACATATTATATATCATTGAATCAATTCATTATGTATGTGTAAGACATGAAAGACTTTTACATTAAAGCTCATAAACTAGGAACATGATGTATCTACATGGGGGTCGAGCATGTGGCCTACACTGATCGATTTCATGAGATGGCCAAGCTTCTTCCGCATCCAATGACTTTAAATCTAAGAGGATAGAAAGGTACATATGGGGTTTAGCTCCATATATTCAAGCCATGGTGACTACAGCCGCTTCGCTTACAATAAAATGTACTATACTAAAAGCCATAGCAATAATAAATAAAAAGGTAAGTATGGTGTATTGGGAATGGTAGTGAGAAGATGAAAGAGATTAGGGAGTCACGCATGCAAACGAGTGGTTAATTTGATAAAAGGGTCTAGGTAACAAAGGTAATAATAACGATAGCTAAAATATTATAGGAATAATAATATTAACAATAATAACTTAATATATGATTAATGATTATAATAACATAATAATAAAATAGTAATAGTAATATTAATAATAAAAATAATAATAAAATTCTCGTCTTGTGTCGAAAAATGTAGACACATTTTGTAGAAAATAAGGAAATAATAATATTGAAAACAAAATATAATAATAATAAAGTATTAATAGTTATAAAATAACTTAATAATATTGATAATATAGATGATTATCTTATTGTGCCACTAAACATTGCATAGCAAATGCGTTGTTAAAATAAGATTAATATCTTAAAGTAAGAAAACATTGCATCTAAGTGTATCCGTAAAATAAAAATTGGGAATAATTTATTATTTGTATCCCTGAAGTTTGTCAATTTTAACTACTTAAATCGTTAATGTTTAAAACCATTTCTTTGTCCCCTAACGTTTTATTTTGTCTTTATTTAAGTACATATAACTAACACCATAATATTTTTGTTAAATCTTTATTGAAAGACTAAACTACCCTAAAATGAAAAAACTTGTGAAATCCACCCACCCGCCTCATCCTTTTACCTACAAACACACACACAAACACATAGACGATACACATACACTTTCTCTCACCCCCACATACACAATCTTTCTCATCTCCTCCCTAATTTCGATCCCCACCACCATAACCATCCACCACCACCATAAGCTCTTTCACTACCACCATAACCTTATCACCACACCCTACCCAAACCTTGTCACCTTCACCACAACCCCAACCACCGCCACCACAAACAACATCACAACCCCTATCGCTACCACCACAACCACTTATCACCACAGAACCACCATTGAACACTCTATCCCTACTTTATGTCTTTATCTCTCTCTCTACACCACCACCACCATAACCCTCATCACTACCACCACAACCACCGACCAAAACCACCAAGAAATCATGGGGTTTTCATGGTTGTGGGTTTTGTAGATACATTGATTCCTTAAAAGTTTTAAGATTTGGGGGTTTAGTTGGAGATTTGTGGGTTTAGTCGGAGATATGTGGGCATATGGTTTGATAATGGTGGTTATTGGGTGATGGAAGGTGTTTTATGATGGTGGTGGATTGCGGTGAGTCGGAGTCTAGATCAATGGTTTTTCGTGGTTGTGATAGTAACAACGATGTGCTGGTGGGTAGAGAACGTCACTGAGGTAGAGATTTGTGTATGAGAGAGCGGGAGAGATATAAACAGAGAAAGAGTGAGAAGGGAGAGTTTTAGATATTTAGGCTATGTAAATAAGAAAAAATAGGTGGGTGGGTGAGTACATTTTTTTAATTTATAGGGCTATTTTAGTGTTTTCATAAAATATATTAAGAGAAAAACTAATTGTGTTACTCATCTGGACTCAAATGATGGAGACAAAAATGAAAAATTTGGGGAGCAAAGAGATGGTTTTAAACATCATGGGTTCAAATAGATAAAGTTAACAAATGTTAAAGATGTATATAGTAATTTACTCTAAAATTAGTTCTTTAAATATAAAACACAATCAGTGGCAAATGCATCACAATACAAATTTAGTTTGGAACAATTAAGTTAATAATTATATATGTGAAGAATGATGTGTAGGTAATGCATAAAAGATACTTAAGCTCTATTCATGTCGCATATATTTTGTCGCAGAATGTGTCACAAGTGCATTACAAACTATATCGCACGAGTATTTTTTCAATGAAAATTGTGTCGCAAGAGTGTAGAAAATTTGGTTTTCCTACGTATTTGCAATGAAAAACTGCACAAGAATTTGTTTTTATATGTAGTGCATTAAACAAAGCAAATAGTTTATCTATCAAAGCACCTATATTGTTGCCCTTGAATGCAACACCAAATACTTTTTCACAATTGACATGTCATCTCATGTGTGTATGTCATGTTGATAGGAGTCAGATAGTACTTTGGTGTTGTTTGGAAACTTCTGAATGGATAAGTACTGAATGAATAAGAGGCCTGAACTAGTAAGAGGTCTGAACAAATAAGTGTTGAACCAATTTAAGTCTCTTTTGTTGGATATCTAAATGACTGTATAGAATGACTATTTTACCTATCTGAATTACTTCTTCCTGAATATAATGTATATGTTTGGTTATAACTATTAAAATGAATAATTATTAAAAAAATACAAACCATATTAGAAAATCCAAATTACACATTAATCCTTCTTGAAAACATATTAATTCGAGTAGAAATTAATAATTTGCGTACATGTTTTGGTTTTGACCATTTGACATTAGTTGAGTTGCTATCTCATTACGTAAAGTAGTCATATGCTCAATGCCTTACAAGCCCTATTCCATGTCGCGCACAAATTGGCCATCACTTACCTCCTCTTGAATTTCTCTAGAAAAGATGTTCTCGTTGTATGACATATATAACTAATCATAAATATTTCATTTGTTATGGCTAACCAATATCTCTTATTACGGTAGGGAGTCATAAACGCACGAGTCTTGGTGCATGCAGCATCGCAAAGATAATATTTGTTTGTAAACATTAGTACCAAAACTAGTACATAAAAAACTAGATAAACTGTTACATATATCCCTAATTTATGTGCTTAATGTAAAAGTCTTCATGTCTTACACATATGTAATGAATGGGTTAAATGAAATATAAATATGTGGTTGATGTTTATATGTTTAATATTTCATAGTATTATTGTGTGTTAAAGTATAATGAACTTACTATATAGGTTTGAGGTTGTTGTGCATAGTTCTTCATCAATAATGATTAAGAAAAGTGTTCAAACTTAGTCATATGAGTTTTCATGCGAATGGACCATATTTATGGACCATATGCATGAATACATCATGCTGGACCGGTCGCATGACTGAACGAGGAGACTGGATCAGTCGCACCACTAAGACATAAGATTGACTCAGTCGCATGATTGAACTTTCAGTCGTGCATATGGATAATCACATGATTCAGTCGCACGCTTGAACCTCTTGTCGTGCGTATGGATCATTCGCATGATTCAGTCGCACAACTAAACCATGCTAATGGCTCAATCGTACGTAGAATCTGTTAGTATTCCATACGTACACGGTCCTGACAAGTGGTATTAGAGCTTTGGCTCTTGATTTTCCATGTGATTCGATTAGTTTTGGTGTTAAACTCACGTTTTACATTCAAAAGGTCATCTTTTTGAATCTACAGGTGTTTTTCGATGTTTCCGGGTCTCAAAGTTGAAGTTTTTTGTCATACGGCAGATTAGGGTTCTGGGTAATCATAATTCCTGTCAAAGTGTCAAAATGCAAAAATTTTCTAACACAGCAACCTTCAGTCGCACGAATAGTTGATTCGTATGATTGAGCCATCCTCATTGGTCATCCGCATTGTCCATTCGTACGACTGAGCCATCCTCATTGGTCATCCGCATTGTCCATTCGTACGATTGAACCATCCGCATTGGTCTTTTGCATTGTCCATTCGTACGACTGAGCCATCCGCATTGTCATCCACATTGTCCATTCGCATGACTGATTCATCCTCATTGACTCATCCGCATTTGTCCAATCGCAATTGACTCATCCGCATTTGTCCAATCGCACGATTGACTCATCCGCACTTGTCCAATCGCACGATTGACTCATCCGCATTTGTCCAATCGCATGATTGACTCGTCCGCATTGTCCATTC
Source organism: Flaveria trinervia (assembly GCA_025506515.1). NCBI lineage: Eukaryota > Viridiplantae > Streptophyta > Magnoliopsida > Asterales > Asteraceae > Flaveria > Flaveria trinervia. Next base: position 78,997,253 of record CM046444.1, on the reverse strand, counting down.
GCACGAGTGAACCAGTCTTGTTCTAAAGTTCAAAGTTTATAGAAATGGAAGATCAATTCAGTGCCTTTACTGCCAGAAGGGACTCTCGTATCTAGAACCTTCTACTTTTGGAAAATGAAATTGGGAATCATAATAAACCACCAAAGCTTATAACATTAGATGATTATCCACAATGGAAGCAGAGGTTTGAGATCTATCTAAATGGAGTTGATCCCAATCTTTGGGATAGTTATAATGATAGTTATGGGAAAAGAAAGTGTATGCCCTGTTGATTATCCACAATGGAAGCCAGTCGGTGCTGATGGAGTTAAGCTGACTCTAGGAGGAATGAATGATAGTTAGAAGGTTAATTACAATGCAAAAAAGAAAGTGTATGCCCTGTTGATTCAATCGATACCGAAAGACACCTTTCATTAGTTCTCTGAGAACAAGCAGGCGAAAAAGTTATGGGAAGCATTGGAAAAGAGATATGATGGGAATGCCATGTTAAAGGCTCTGAAGGCTAAGGCTCTCAAGAGGAGTTTGATAACTTCTTTTTGATAGGGAAGGAGAGCTTGGATGACATCATTGACAAGTTCTACCATCTAATGAGTGAGATGCACACTCATGGTATAACAACGTCTATGGAAGATAAAGTGTCAAGTTTTGCAGACGGCTTACCGGATAAATGGGATTCTTTTATGTCTAATTTGAGACAGAATGATATTCTTGCAAAGTTAGACATAAATGACTTCATCCTGAAATTAAGAGAAGAGGAACTGAGAATGAAGTACAAGTCATAGAATGGATCCTACGATTAGAATCCTTCACTTTACAACTCTTTTCCGACTCCAACCAGTTTAGGAGCACCACTGCAAACTGGTTTCGTGTCCAGTTCTGCGGCTCCCTCATAATCCACTGCTTCAGGACCAGAAACGTCTGGGCCATCATCGACTCAATACTTAGTTCGTGAAGCCAATACTATGAAGTTGAAGACGAGAATCTCGGTAATATAACAGTGGATGTTGCAAAGGAGCATATGGATCTTCTAGCAGCAGTGGTTTAATCGTATGATGGTTTAGTGGCTGGGAAGATCGGGAATTGTCATCTTGAAGATGAAGATTACAAGTAAGTTGACGAGAACGAGCTGGAGAGGATGGATATCATGTGGGCACTTGCAAGTGCAGTTAGACGAGCGAAAAAGTTCGTTAAGAAGACGAGGCAGAATTTAGTAGCCACTAAAGATACAACCTTTGGCTTTGACAAAACCAAAGTCATTTGCTTTAATTGTGGTGAAAAGGGGCATTTTAAACGGGAATGTGTAAAGCCCAAGAAGACTGGAAATGGAAATCCATGTTCCACCTTCAACCGCCAAGACAAACCCATGAGTGGACCTGCCTGTTCAAGCAAATAGACAAAGGCCTTGACTGCTCAAGGTGACGAAGGGCAAGACTGGACCTTCCGCTTTTTGTCTCCAGGTGAATCAAACATTGTCTGTGTTGAGAGACTGGATGATGGTTCTGCAAGTGAAGGTGAGATCACAGTTGAGCAAGTAATGTCAGATACTGAAGAAGCTGTGAACGTGGTACATCACTTGGCTGAGGAAGAGCTCAGAGCAACAAGTTCAAAATCTCCAGCATCCAAAGAGTCTAACTCTGCATTGATGGTTGAGTCAACCGAATCCTGATAGGTAAGTACTAAAGACCAACTGTTTGAAAAACATGCTTGTGATGAATGTAATAAATTTAGTGAGAGCATTGATTTGAAATTTGCTAGGTTATTAGACCACAATGATAACTTAGGAAATGATTTACAACTGTGCTCTGAAGCTAATCGTATATTAAAACAAAATGAATGCAGTTACAAATAAAAATAGAACATTTGGGTAAACAACTATGGGAAACAGAGGTTGTTGCTTTCAATCAAGCAAATGATATAAAGTTTTATTTAAATTCTTTGGATGAAACAAAGAAAGAAAAAGCAGTTTTAGAAGTCGAAGTTAATTCTTTAAAACAAAAACTGCATAGTTGGACCAGTTCTTCTCACATAGTTCAATAATTAGTGAAAGAACGAAATAATGGGGAAGGGTTGGGTTACAAGGTAGTTCCACCACCACATGAGATCCTGTTTGCTAAATGTAGACCTATAAATAACAACTCAGTAAAGGATCATGTGGTGTCCACTCCTCTGGTTAGTGATCTCGATTTGACAAGTAAACCTATGACGGAAAGCACTAAACAGAAGGAGTCTACCTTGGAATCAAAAGGAAAGATGCCTATTGTTAATTTGGATAATAAATTTGAAAAGGTTAATGTAAGGTCAGGTTCACACATGTCTTCTTCTGAACCCAAAATGACTAAACAAGTTAACCAAACCCGTGTTACACGTCAAAGTCCAAATAAACTAAAGGCTAAAGATGTTACAAATGTTCAAACAATTAATTTTGTTAAAAAATCAGAAACATCTAAACGAGAAGTGACTAAACCCAATCGACTCATGTTGCATCTGTATCACACTCAACCACACATAAATAGTTTCCTCAACATGTAGAAGGGAGCTCATGCTACAGTTGTGGTAAGAGAGGACATATTTCTCCTAATTGTCCTTATTATCAGACACCCCAAAAGAAAATTGAACTTTATAACACTAAACAAAGTGCTTCTTAAAGGAGTTCTATTACTCCTCTAAAGAGAACTAATGAACCTAAAGTTCAAACTATAAGCAAGTCATCTATTTACCACAAACAGGCCTTACACAAAACTGGCTCATGGTAAGAAAAGTCAAGTAAATTTTCTGATAATGAGAACAAAAAAAAGAACGATATGCCCTCATCCTCAAGTGGACATATAATACCCTGTCCCCGGGACGCTTACAGCTGGTAAATCATTGCACATAAACATACATTTTCATTTCTCTTACATAATATTACAGCGGAAACATTCAAAAAAATAACATCTCATTTCATTATAAAAACTTTTGCAAAATAATACATCGTTAATCAGATTAAAAATACATTGTTGCATTACATCACAAAAGCATTATATAACTGGATGACATCCCAAAAGAGCTGCGTAGCCACCTCGTGCCATCCTCAGCAATCATTACCTGCCAACTGGATACACATCAAAGTCAGCATTGCTGGTGAGTTCTAGTTTTATAATAAAACATACTTTTCTTTCGTTAAAACCGTTCTTTACTTTCATGCGATCATACATCATACGTATACATAGATAATATCATTATTATCTTCTTTAATCTTTCATACATTCATCCTTTCATCATTACATCTTTTCTTTCCTTCAACCATAAACTTTACCCAGCTATTCCTGGTACTAGACCTAGTCTATCATAGACCAGCTATAACGGCGCATCGCACCTCTGTTCAGAGTACCTAGGGTAGAGTTTAGGTGTATAATACCCTTCTATTCATGGTACTGGACCAAGGTCTATCATAGACCAGCTATAACGGTGGTCCACACCTCTGGTCACAGTACATAGGGTAGAGTTTAGGTGTACCACTGCTATATGCAATACCCAGCTATTCTTGGTACTAGACCTAGGCCTATCATAGACCAACTATAACGGTGCATCACACCTCTGGTCATAGTACCTAGGGTATGCAGCAATGGGGATATAAAAATGGTCAATCATAAAGAAAGACCTCAATGTGCATCCTCCCGGGGTAGCGAACCCACACACCATTGGGCTAACACCTTTTATTGGAGTGTCCCAACATACAAGTCCTGCAAGACTTTCTTTACTTTCATCATTCATTGATGCATGCATTCTTACTTCTTGTTCCTCATTCATTATCTTTCGCTTTACATTACATACTACTTTCATTTCATTCATTAACATAACACGTAAAGCCACAAGAAAGATAAACATACATCATAGAAAGGAACATAACATACACAGTCATCAACATCATATAGGGCAACATCATACATACATCATGCATAATCATGCATAATCATGCAACATCATCATCATTATGCCCAACATACTCTCTAAGGCCTCAACAGTCATCTTACATGCACTTACAGGAACTTACACGTCAAAACTTACATCTACACTTTCCCCCGAAAGTCAATAATTAAACTACACCTTCCTTAGGTTCACCAGCTCTACTTGGGCGTATGGGCACCCTTTAGTCGCATGGCCTTCATGCGACTGAACATCATGGGATTGAACCAATGCAGATGAACACCTATGCGAATGAACACCCAATCGCGCGAATGAAACTAATGCGAATGGACTCAATGCGGATGAATCCCATGCGAATGGACGTAATGCGGATGGAACTAATGTGGATGAGCATTTATGCGACTGGGCTCTTAGTCATGCGAATGAACCCTCAGTCGGGCGGCTGAACCCTCAGTCGGGCGGCTGAACCCTCAGTCGGGCGGCTGAACCCTCAGTCGGGCGGCTGAACCCTCAGTCGGGCGGCTGAACCCTCAGTCGGGCGGCTGAACCCTCAGTCGGGCGGCTGAACCCTCAGTCGGGCGGCTGAACCCTCAGTCGGCGGCTGAACCCTCAGTCGGGCGGCTGAACCCTCAGTCGGGCGGCTGAACCCTCAGTCGGCGGCTGAACCCTCAGTCGGGCGGCTGAACCCTCAGTCGTGCGAATGAACCTCAATCACACGTATATCAGCCGTATGGCCTCCATTCTGTCGCATAGCCCTAGCTGGTGTAAAATGCAGTTCATCCCAAACCCAATCTGCCATTTTCGACCTCCATCTCATCTAAATCCATTCTAAGCCCAAAACGACCATCCTAAAGCTCATGAATGCATACCATAACACCATTCAAGCACACACAAGTTCAAAAGCAAGCTCTAAACGAATGATACACATACCCACACATACATAAACCGGTCAAACACACACACACACACACACACTACAAAAACCTGATTTTCAAATGTGTTCCAACCCTAAATCATTCAAAAAACGTGTAAAAGAGGGGTCCTAGAACTTAGACAAGCGATCACAACAGGAAGAGCTTTGATTTGACCCGCTTCTCAATGATTTTGCTCACTTGAACCAACTCGAACCAACTTTTCTCCCTTTTCTCATTTTCTCTCTTCTTGGCTGATTTTTGGTGGGTGTGGGGAGAGGGTAAGGCTTGCCCTCTCCCTTAAATACTCCAACTCACCCAACTTTCTCTTGTTGGCGAGTTTGGTCCCTCGACTTTGACTTTATTTCTTTTTCTTCCTTCGTCGGCTTCAAAATAAATAAATAACCAGGTGTTACAAGTCCACCCCCGTTAAATAGGTTTCGTCCTCAAAACCTATATTCCTTGAACAAACATGGGTAATGATGTCTCGTTTCATCCTCAGGTTACCACGTTGACTTGGATCCCTTCTTGTGCTTCCACTATACATGCACAAGAGGAACCACCTTATTTCTCAGCCTCTTCTCTTTTCGGTCGATGATTGCCAATGGTTGCTCCACATAATTGAGCCGTTCGTCTACTTTGATATCTTCCAGTGGAATAATCATATCTTCATCTGCCAAGCATTTTCTCAGAGGAGATACATGGAATGTCGGGTGAATTCCACTTAACTCATCTGGTAACTCCAATCTATAGACCACCTCTCCTACTCGAGCAATGATTCGGAAAGGGCCTATGTACCTCGGGCTCAACTTGCCCCGCTTTTTGAATCGGATAATGCCCTTCCAAGGTGAGAACTTCAACATAACCTGGTCACCCACCTGGAACTCAATCGGTCTGCATCGTTTATCAGCATACGACTTCCGTCTATCTTTAGCTGCCTTCCTGATGGCCTTGATCTTTTCAAGCTTCTCACTCGTAGTGTCAATTACCTCAACGCTCCCTAGTTATTTCGGACCAATATCACCCCAACAAATGGGTGGTCTACATCTCCTACCATATAGCATCTCATAAGGTGGCATACCAATACTGGCATGATAACTATTGTTGTATGAGAATTCAGCTAATGGTAAGTGGCCATCCGAACTTCCTCCAAAATCAATAACACATGCCCGAAGTATGTCCTCCAATGTCTGAATGGTCCTCTCTGACTGACCATCAGTCTGGGGATGATAAGTCGTGCTAATATGTAACCTCGTCCCCATGGTGTCATGGAATTTCTTCCAGAATTTGGTTGTAAATCAGGTGTCATGATTAGACACAATAGTCACCGGTACACCAGGACGAGTTTCAATTTCCTTGATGAACAGATCAGCCAACCTCTCACATGAATATGTCTCGCGGATCGGTAGGAACTGAGCACTCTTCGTCAAGCGGTCAACAATCACCCATATAGCATCATACCCTTTCGCAGTACGCGACAGCTTCGTAATAAAACCCATGGTGATGTTCTCCCACTTCCATTCCGGTATATCCAAAGGTTGGATCTTCCTATACGGCTTCTGATGCTCGGCCTTCACCTATACACAAGTAAGGCATTTACTCACATACTCCACTACGTCACGTTTCATACCCGGCCACCAATAATCCTTCTTCATGTCTTGATACATCTTTGTGGCACCTGGATGAATGGAGTATCGTGTCTTGTGAGCTTCATCCAAAATCTTCACCCGTAGATCCCCAAACGAGGAATCCACACCCGTCCGAATTGGGTTCTAACACCAAGTGTGTTTTCACACAATTCCACAACCAGGCCTCTCATTCTTTGAGAGTTGATATGATCTTCTTTCAATGCCTCATCTTGAAACTCTTTAACTTGCTTCATCACATCAGAGGTCATGATTAGTTGATACGCCTTCACCTGAATCGGCTCGGGCCTCTCTTTTCGGCTAAGGGCATCAACCACCACATTGGCTTTGCCCAGATAGTAGTGTATCTCATAATCATAATCCTTTATAAGTTCCAACCACCGTCTTTGCCTCATGTTCAGATCTTTCTACTCAAAGAAGTACTTCAAGCTCTTGTGCTTAGTGTAAATGGTGAACTTTGTCCCGTAAAGATAGTGCCTCCAAATGTTTAGCGCAAAGACCACGGCTGCTAGCTCCAAGTCATGAGTAGGATAATTGACCTCATGAACCTTCAACTGTCGGGATGCATAAGCTATAACCTTCCCTATTTGCATTAACACACACCCCAACCCTGAATAGGAAGCATCAAAATAAACCACAAAGTCTTCACTTCCATTGGTAGTGACAGGACATGAGCTTGAGTCAATCTTGCCTTCAATTCTTCAAATGCCTTCTCTTGAGCCTGACCCCATGCAAACTTCACATCCTTCCGGGTCAACTTAGTTAGTGGAGAAGCGATCTTGGAGAAGTCTTGAATGAATCTCCTGTAGTAGCCCATCAATCCCAAGAAGCTACGAATCTCGGATGGCATCTTTGGAGACTTCCATTGCATCACTGCCTCCACCTTTGCCGGGTCCTCCATAATCCCGCCAAGATTCACCACATGACCCAAGAAATGAACTTCGCGCAACCAAAATGCGCATTTGGAGAACTTGGCGTAGAACTTCTCTTTTCTTAAAGATCTAAAACCTTCTGAATGTGACCGGCATGCTCCTCCTCATTCTTTGAATAAATCAGGATGTCATCATAAACACAATCATTGATTTATCCAACATCGGCCGACAAACTCGATTCATCAGGTCCATAAAAGCAGCTAGCGCATTGGTCAAACCAAAAGACATGACAAGAAACTCGTAGTGACCACAAAGTGTGCGGAAAACTGTTTTAGGAACATCCTGCTCTTTCACTTTCACCTTATGGTAACCAGATCAAAGGTCTCTCCTTGAAAACAAACTAGCACCTTGAAGCTGATCGAACAAATCATCTATTTTCGGTAAGGGGTATCGGTTCTTCACCGTCAACTTGTTCAGCTCACGGTAGTCAATACACATCCTCATACTACCGTCTTTCTTCTTCACAAACAAGATCGGAGCACCCCAAGGGGAGATACTCGGTCTGATGAACCCCTTATCCAGCAGCTCTTGTAACTTCTCCATCAACTCTTTTATCTATGTCGGATCTAACCGATACGGTGCCTTGGCAAGAGGTTGGGCACCCGGTGTCAGATCAATTTGAAACTCGATCTCTCTATCAGGTGGCACTCCTGGTAGGTCTTCTACGAACACGTCTGGAAAGTCACACAACCGGTACATGAGACAGTTGTGGTGTTGGCGTATGACATCCTTTACATAAGCCAAGTAGGAACTACATCCACGCCTCATACACTTTCCCACCACCACCATTAAGATTACTCTCGGGATCGTTGTGACCCGATCTCCATAAACAGTTACCAAACTCCCGTCAGGCACTGTCAAACGAATCATCTTCTTGCAACACACAATGTTCGCCTCGGAGTCTGCCAACCAATCCATCCCAAGAACCAAATCGAAACCACAAAAGGTCATCACAAATGGTCTAACAGGAAACTTATGACCTTCTAGCTCCACATCACAGTTCTCTATCATCTCAAAAATCCTGGTAGACTTACCTATGGCAATTTTTACATCAAAGGGCGCATCAACACGTCTACCACTAACAGGCAGCTTAGCATAGAAAGCAGTAGAAATAAAACTTTTACTAGCACTCGAATCAAATAACACAGAAGTTAAAGTTTGGTTCACAAGAAACGTACCAGACACATCATTAGGGTCCGTCCTAGCTCCCTCCTATGTCATAGTGAATGCCCTGGCGCTCGCCCTCAGCCCTTCACCTCCCGTCTTCTTCGCCCCAGAACCCTCAGCCCTCGGCTTCTTACAATCCTTACTTATGTGACCCTCTTCACCACAGTTAATGTACCGGACCGTAAGAAAGTCCTTGGCTATATGCCCCGCCTTCCCACATTTGAAGTACCCGTTAAATCCCAACCAAAATTCTCCCTCATGCTCCCTTCCACGCTTGCCACACCTTTTTGACCCCGCACTCGATGTGGCCACACGGCGGTCATCCACCTGTGCCTTCTTGTTAACCGTCGAGACATTACCCTGACCAAACCTCTTCCCCTGCCAGTTTCGATCACCTCCACCCTTCCTGCTACCTTCAGCCACCACCATTACAGCCCTCTCATCATATAACCTCCCTGCTAAATCCACCGCCGACCTAAACATTCTCGTTGGGCGGCAATCATGTACCTGCGAATATCTGCCCGCAAACCCTGAATATTGTCAGGATCAGTGATCACAAGTTTGATGTATTAGAGCGTAACACAGCGGAATAAGAACAAGAATTAGACAAATTGTAGCAAGAATTTGATACTCGTATGCATTAAGTACGAATACGGTTATAACGAGAGAATATATTTCTGTAACAAGGAATGTTTCTATAATATCGAATATTTCTGATCAAATCATTCTACTATTACAATAGGTTGACACTCCTTATATAGAGTGCAATCGCTGCTGTTATCACTGGAAAGTGACAACTGGCAGATCTATTACAAAAATAACTAACTCTTAACAAACTACTGAAATGTTCACAACTACTGAGAACATATTAGAGTGTTAAGTACAAAATATGAAACTACTGATAAGAAACTACTGAAACTACAACGACCGAAGAACAAGCTCTTTAGTCGTTTTACAAAACTACTGAAAAACATAAAACTACTGATGAGCACAACAACTGAAGAAGTATTCTTCAGCTGTTGTGTCAAACTACTGAACAGATAAAACATAAAACAACTAAAAGGTAAACCGTCACAACTACTGAAGAAGACCTCTTCAGCTGTTGTGACAACGTCTGATACTTTGGTCTTCAGCACTTGTGTCTTCAGACTTTGTCTTCAGCACTTGTGTTTTCAGACTTTGTCTTCAGCACTTGTGTCTTCAGACTTGGTCTTCAGCACTTGTGTCTTCAGACTTGGTCTTCAGCACTTGTGTCTTCAGACTTCGTCTTCAGCACTTGTCTTCAGACTTTGTCTTCAGCACTTGTCTTCAGACTTTGTCTTCAGCACTTGTCTTCAGACTTTGTCTTCAGCACTTGTCTTCAGACTTTGTCTTCAGCACTTGTCTTCAGACTTTGTCTTCAGCACTTGTCTTCAGCACTTGTCTTCAGCACTTGTCTTCAGACTTTGTCTTCAGCACTTGTCTTCATACTTTGTCTTCAGTACTTGTCTTCAGACTTTGTCTTCAGCACTTGTCTTCAGACTTTGTCTTCAGCACTTGTCTTCAGACTTTGTCTTCAGCACTTGTCTTCAAACTTTGTCTTCAGCACTTATCTTCAGACTTTGTCTTCAGCACTTGTCTTCAGACTTTGTCTTTAGCACTTGTCTTCAGACTTTATAATCAGCTGTTGTCTTCAGCTGTTGTGGTCTTCAGTAGTTGTTGTGACGTCTGTGGGACTTAAAGGTTTTTCTGATCCAGCTCATTGGTTCTTTTGGTCCAACAAATATACCTCTTGATCTTTCGAGACAGAGGTGTCACCTGATCCGGCACCAGACGCACCATCTCATTGAATTTAGTGGTGTACTGTTGGTGCGTCATCTTTCCCGCCTCCAGTTGCAGGAATTCTCTCTTAACTTTATCCATTTCTCTATGAGGATAGAACTCCTCAATCACTAGTTTCTTCAGCTCAGACCATCTCATCCTCCCGATTGCCCGACTACCCTCGGCTTGGACTATATTATCCCACCAGCACAGAGTCGATTCCATAAAAGAGTGGGCAACAAACTTTACTTTTTGGTCCTCTTGGCACTCGCTGATATTCAATACAGCTTCCATTTCTCTCACCCACTAGTGAGCAGCAATAGCAGTGCCGTTTTCATCAAAAGTAGGGGGCTTGAATCGTTGAAACGCCCCGTAGTTATAGCCTTGTGCTGCCTCCGGCACTGGCTCTTCTTCTTCCTCTTCTTCATCATCAGAGAGAACCGTTTCCGGCTCCGGTTGCTCCCATCCTCCCGAGGACCTGTTTCTTTCCTTTCTTTCCCCTTATTATACAGCCAAACAGTAAGATCATCTACATGACCTGATGAACTTCTTGTACAACAGCCTCCTTTACTGAGTCTCTCAGATTGCCACTCTTATTACCACCCTCCGGATGAGGGGTCTCGGGTTCTTCAAGGAACCACCTTTTCAACTCTGGGTCTTCCTCTCTTGGGTCGCGGCTCAGCACCAAGCCCATCACGACCACCTCCACGAGAGGCTTTCGAAGATCTACCACCACCCATTAACACGCACACTGAAAGATTCAAACAACACGGCCATTCAAGGGAACAACTCAGTTTATGTCAAGTATAGTAAGTCCCTAATTACAGTGGCCAGTTGTGATTAGCCACTTACTTTGCTCTTCACACCCCGAGCATTACCTATCCTGACTACATTAGTATTTAAATCTACAAACAACACATAACACGTAACATGCACACATAATACCAGTTAACTTTACGAAAATAGTTGATGGCACGCAGCTACTCTGATTGGCATCCCTTCCCTTTCCATCCCATTCTCAGTTTAAGTTAAGGGTTATTTTTAAAATTTACCCATTTCACTTAAACTTTGGATCTGATACCAACTTGTAAGACCCCGTCCCCGGGACGCTTACAGCTGGTAAATTATTGCCCATAAACATACATCTTCATTTCTCTTACATAAATATTGCAGCGGAAACATTAAAAAAATGACATCTCATTTATAAAAACTCTTGCAAAATAATACATCATTAATCAATTACAAAATACATTGTTGCATTACATCACAAAAGCATTATATAACTGAATGCCATCCCAAAAAACCTGAGTAGCCACCTCGTGACATCCTCAGCAATCATTACCTGCCAACTGAAAACACATCAAAGTTAGCATTGCTGAGTGACTTCTAGTATTATAATAAAACATACTTTTATTTCGGATAAACCATTCTTTACTTCATGCGATCATACATCATACGTACACAAAGATAGTATCATTATTATCTTCTTTAATCTTTCATACATTCATTCTTTCATCATTACATCTTTTCATTCCTTCAACCATAAACTTTACCCAGCTATTCCGGGTACTGCACCTAGGTCTATCATACACCAGCTATAACAGCGCGTCGCACCTCTAGTCATAGTACCTAGGGTAGAGTTTAGGTGTACAATACCTTGCTATTCCTGGTACTGGACTTAGATCTATCATAGACCAGCTATAACAGTGCTCCGCACCTTTGGTCACAGTACCTAGGGTAGAGTTTGGGTGTACCACTACTATATGCAATACCCAGCTATTCTTGGTACTGGACCCAGGCCTATCATAGACCACCTATAACGGTGCATCGCACTTCTGCTGGCAGTACCTAGGGTAGGCAGCAATGGGGCTATACAAATGGTCAATCACAAAGAAAGACCCCGATGTGCATCCTCCCAGGGTAGCGAATCCACACACTATTGCGCTAACACCTATTAATGGCGTGTCGTGACATACAAGGCTTGGAAGACTTTCTTTACTTTAATCATTCATTAATGCATGCATTCTTACTTCTTGTTCCTCTTTCATTATCTTTCACTTTACGTTACATACAACTTTCATTTCATTCATTAACATAACACGTAAAGCCACAGGAAAGATAAGCATACATCATAGCAAGGAACATAACATACACAGTCATCAACATCATACAAGGCAACATCATACATACATCATGCATAATCATGCAACATCATACATACATCATGCATAATCATGCAACATCATCATCATCATGCCCGACATACTCTCTAAGGCCTCAACAGTCATCTTACATGCACTTACGGGAACTTACAAGTCAAAACTTACATCTACACTTTCCCCTGAAAGTCAGTAGTTAAACTACACCTTCCTCAGGTTCACCAGCCCTACTTGGGCGTATGGGCACCCTTCAGTCGCATGGCCATCAAGCGACTAAACATCATGCCATTGAACCAATGCGGATGAACACTTATGTAGATGAACACTTATGCGAATAAACACCCAATCGTGCGAATGAAACTAATACTAATGGACTCAATGTGGATGAATCCCATGCGAATGGACTTAATGCGGATAGAACTAATGCGCATGAACATTTATGCGACTGGGCTCTCAGGAAAGGGACCTTCATTCTTGTTCGACTATGGTGGATTCTTTAAGTCCTTCAACATACCTGTCTCCCTTCCTGTTGATGAGTTAACAACCAGAATGATGTATGATGTCCTAGACACACAGCCATTAGACTCAACAACATCAATTTCAGAAGGTGAATCTTCTAATCCTTTAGGGGGAGCACTTGATGTAAGCGATTCTTCATCTGATGATGAAGAAATGGAGACTGAGCCGATGGACCAGGGGGAACAGGTTCCTACCAATGAAAGTACATAAGCATCAAATCCTCATGCCTCTGACATCTCGGAACCTCACACTCCAACAGCTACAGATCCCGAACCCGAGTTTAACAATCTTGATAATGAGGTGGTTGTTCCAACAACTCCCGAATCTCGGCTAAATGTTTATCATCCCTTGTACAATGTCATTGGGGATGTTAGATCGGGAGTATAGACAAGAAATCAGCTATACACAGCTGATTATGCCTCGGTAATGGAAAAGGGATACCTTCACGATGGATCATATCGATGTTTTGTGTCTCAATTTAAGCCAAAATACGTTAGTGAAGCGTTAAACGATGAGGCATGGGTCAGTGCAATTCAAGAAAAACTCCTATAGTTAAAAAAATTACGAGTGTGGACCCTTGTGGACAAACCAAAAGGTGCTACGGTGATTGGCACTAAATGGGTTCTGAAATGCAAGAAAGATGACCAAGGGGTAATAATCAGGAATAAGGCCCGACTTGTAGTTCAAGGATTTTGACAAGTCGAAGGCATAGATTACAATGATGTGTTTCCACCAGTGGCAAGATGAAAGCAATACGTATATTTCTAGCTTATGCATCCTACATGAAAATCAAAGTCTATCAACTAGATGTCAAGAGTGCATTCCTTCATGGGGAAATCCATGAGACAATGTATGTCAGTCAACCCGAAGGATTTGAGGACCCTTATCATTAGGACAGAGTTTACAAGTTGATAAGGCTCTCTATGGGCCCCGTTAAGCCCCAAAAGCATGGTATGAGAAACTCTCAACTCATCTGGTGAAACACGGTTTTTGTAGGGGAGTTATTGACTGCACACTGTTCATCAAAGAAAAAGATGGTGACTTACTGCTGGTATAGATTTCTGTTGATGACATAATCTTTGGTTCCAAAAACGAAGAATTATGCAAAGAATTTGAATCTGTAATGAAAATAGAATTTGAGATGAGTGCCATGGGAGAGATGAAGTTCTTTCTCGGGTTATAGGTGGATCAGACCCCAAAGGGAATATTTCTACATTATACCAAGTATGTAGGCGATATCCTCAGTCGGTTTGATATGGAGAATGCTTTCGCAGCTGGAACTCCACTTGCTAGAAACCATGACGTGGCACCTAATGAAAATGGTGATCTGGTTGATGCCACCATGTACAGAGGATGATCGGATCTCTCATGTACCTCACAGCCTCATGACCTTATATCATGTATGCAACGTGTCTTTGTTCCACATATCAGGCAAAACCAAAAGTTAACCATCTCATCAGCGTCAAAAAGATCTTTCTTATCTAAAGGGTACTCCAACACTCGGGTTGTGGTATCTTCATGACGATGACTTTGAGCTTACAGCGTATAGTGACTCGGATTATGGCAGTTGCAAAATAAATTACAAGTCAATATCAACAGGATGTCAGTTCTTTGGTAGATGGTTAGTCACCTGGCAATGTAAGAAGCAGACCTCCGTTGCTCTGTCAACATGTGAAGCTGTATACGTGCTGCTGCTGCAAGTTGCAGTTCACAATCATCTGGATTCAATAGCAAATGCGCAACTACGGTTTGCAATTTGTAACACTCCTATTTTTTTGATAATTATGTTGCTATAGCCGTAACAAAAAATCGGGTCCAACATCCTAAAACTAAACACATCTGTATTAAATATCACTTTATACGTGACTGTTTTGAAAAGCACTTAATCGATGTGGTTAAAATCAATACAGATTTTCAACGCGCCGACCTCTACACTAAATCATTTCATAAACCTAGGTTTTTATATCTGTTAGAGGTCAATAGCGTGAAAAAGAAAAGTGAAGTGATTCCAGAAGACGAGAGTTCATTGTCCGACTTGTATAGTTAATTTTTTTATTTTATTTTATTTTAATTATTTTTCTGTCTATTAAAAATCCAAAGACACAAAAAATTTCCTGTTTTAGTTTTTTAGGGGGGGAATAGGTTAAATTAGTAGAATTTCATTACTTAAAAAAAGGAAAAAGAAAAAAACAAGGAGGAGGACAACTTAGCTAAAAGAAATGAAATCAAATCCATGATTCTGATTCAACGTTTATGGAAAATGATAGTACATAGGGAACATATTGTTTGGGAATTTAAAAGATTTTAAATGATTAAGATGCAAAATTCAAAGTATAAGTCTGAGAAGTCTAAGAAAAATAAAAGGAAAAATGATAGTAAAACTATTATGTTACTGATGTAACATAGACAAAGTAGACCTAGAGGTTGCTAGTTCATTATATGATGTGTCGGTAGATTCAACACAATAGATTAGTAGACCTCATTGGTGGTTTAAAAATCAAACTAAGTTGTTCCACTTGCTATGGGTTCCCATCCTATCCTGTTAACAAAATCAACGCAGTTCCAATAAGAGGTGAAGACCAAAATAACCACCACAAATGTGTGTGGATGACCATCAAAAACGAGCAAAGCACATGTAAAAAATGCTAAAAGCAATCAAGATGATAATATATGTTGTTGATGTGTTATGTGCAAAAAGATAAAAAATGCTCTAACAAGAAAATAGGTTGTGTGCCTCTCCGCTGTGCGGTGGCACTGACCTAAGGATAAGCATAACCTAAATATTCTAGAATTCATTGTTGTTTGTGCCTCTCTACTGTGCGATAGCACTGACCTGAGGCTTGACATCTCTTTGAAAGCTCTTAGAATAGTTTCTTCTTCAAATATACCCGTAGACCGCTCAAAAATCTCCTAAGGAATATTGATCACTATATAAGCATGGAATTAAAAATGCTCGTTGAAATAACTATACTGTACTCATCACCAATATGTGTCAAAAATCTGTGTATGGATTTAAGAGGACAAGTATACTGACAATCATCATGAGCTACAGTCTTGAAAGTCAAAATCATTGTGTGCATCTTATAGGTCTAGTATGATTTCCTAAAATTGCTATTGACTCTTAGTCAAAACAAGAATCTAGCATCAAAATGGCTTATTAAAATGTCCCAATGATTCTGATATACCAGTATGATTCCATAATGAATGGTACCAAAAATGATAAAATTGACTAAAAGTTGTGCTGTTGAGGAAGTAAAATCGGTTAGAAGTACTCTAATAGGTTTAAATCCATCTCCAATCAAAAATACAAAAATATATCTTGTTTTGTTTTTAAATTTCAAGTTGTTTTATTTAACTTTTAGTTACTTGTTAGGTAAAAGTCAGACTATACATCTAGATTTAATCTGTGAATCACTCACTAAAAGTGGTCACATCTGAGGTGACCAATCGAGTTTTTGAAATTAAAAGGATCACGCCTGAGGTGATCAACAGTTTATCAAATTAAAAAGGTCATGTCTGAGATGATCATCTATGATAACATCTTATCAATAGTTACACGTGTATGTTTGAAAGTGTACAAGGTCAAACTCATAAGTATGGACCAATCGCATGATTTTTTTTAAATTTCAAGTTGTTTTATTTAACTTTTAGTTACTTGTTAGGTAAAAGTTAGACTATACATCTGGATTCATATGTGAATCACTCACTAAAAGTGGTCACGTCTGAGGTGACCAATCGAGTTTTTGATATTAAAAGGATCACGCCTGAGGTGATCAAATAGTTTTTCAAATTAAAAAGGTCATGTTTGAGATGATCATCTATCATAACGTCTTATCAATAGTTACACATGTATGTTTGAAAGTGTACAAGGTCAAACTCATACGTATGGACCAATCGCACGATTGGAGCATAAGTATGGGCCAATCGCATGAATGGACCATAAGTATGGGCCAATCGCACGACTCAACCATAAGTTTGGACCAGTCGCACAATTGGATCACAAGTATGAGCCAATCACACGATTGAACCATACGTATGAGCCAGTCACACGACTTAACCCTAGTCGCACGAATGAAGCATGCGAATGAAGCATGCGACTGAACCCCTCAATCGCCCTTAGTCCCCCAAAAGCACCGAGACTCTACCCAATTATTTTTGATTGATTTAGAATCTTGATTGTGATTCTAACGTTTACTTTCTACGTCTATAGGTAATGTGAGACCAAAATCGACCTCAATGTCCAGTTTAATAATGGCCTAATGACCGAAATCATTTAAAACAAGAACTTAGACAAACTCTTCAAAAAAACCAACCTAAATGGACATAATCGTTGATTTAAGAACATTAGGTGTTATTTTGAGTGGTTGCGAGTCTAATGAGCCAAAACACAACGTTTAACATCTAGTTTTGACCATGGTTTGAATTTAAGTGTCAAACATAGAGTGATATGAATGGACGTGCTGATGAACTTCAATCGCACGATTGAGCTGGGCGTATGACTCAATCACATGAATGAACCAGGCGTATGAGATCAGTCGCACGATTAACTCAACCGCGTGGCCTAACACACGACTAAGTTCAGTCGCAAGCTCAATTGCACGACTGAACTCAGCTGCATGCTCAATCGGAAGACTAAACTCAGTCATATGGTTCAATCGCACCATTGAACCAGACTGATCTCAAAACAATTAATTTCAACTGTCCTTTGTTATGCACAAATCTAATGTTTATGTGTCTTGTGTTATAGCAACATGGCTGATAGGTGGACTATCAACACCAGGCACAACATCTGTGCTCAGTGGATGCAACCACTCGGAATGCTATCGCGTTTGCCGGGATTATTGGTTTTCTGAGGAGGTCTAGGATCTACAAATCTATCTCTGCTCCTTGCACACCCTACCGTCTCTATAGCTTTTTGGAAGTTGCTTCGGTTGACAGATCTGTTGAGCCTTACTATATACGAAGTTCCATTTTTGGTCAAGAGATCGAGGTTACTGCAGCTGATCTAAGACGGGTATTGGATATGGGTGATGATGATGCCCACCCAACCAAGTTAAATCCTCTGAAAGTAAGGGGTTGGTTTCTACGGAAGAAGTATACTGGGGACATCAACTCAGGTGTGCTCAACAAAAGCAACTTGTGTCCCCAGTTCAAGTACCTGGCCCATGTCATTCTGAAGTGCATAGCATCAATGAGAGGAGGATTTGATGATTTATCTGACCAAATCCGAATGCATACGTTGCACTGGTGCTAAACCATCCTTTCAGCTTCTCCAACATGATATTCTCTTTCTTGATAGAGAACCTAGAGGCTAAGGGTAAGGAGGGTTTTTGCATGTACCCTTGGTTCTTAAAGCTTATTATTGATGAGAAGCTTCCGTCTTTGCCAAAGAGAAAGAATATGCCATGGTACTCGAGGTGATGGATGATACCACCTAGGGTAGGATGAAAGTATACAGGGGGAAGCAGGTGAAGCCCCCTGTCAGGAGACTGTTCGGGTGCTTGGGAAGTGTTGATTATGTGGTGCCTTCTCACAAGAAGTGGCGTCATGATGAGAGTGACTCGGATGTCGAGCCGATTAAGCTACCAACTGATGATACAAATGACGATGACGACGACCACGGTGATGGTCAAAGCGGTTAAGCTCCTGGTGGATCCGAGCAGGCTCCAAGCCATCCTGATTTTTAGGTAGATAAAGATGATGAGTTAGATGAGGAGCCTCTCATGAGGATAGTTGGCAGCAGGATTATGGCCACCGAGAGAGGTAAAGAGGCGGTTGGTGGACGGCAGTTTTGGTCAAAGGGTGGCGCTACAGATTACATTGATCGTACTTACACCCCAGACCAACCACTTGGCTCAGGGGGAGCCTCTGTCTCCAAGGGCTCAAGGAAGAAAAGGATGGCCCAATCCTAAGGGAAGAAGAACAAAAGGCAAAGGATCACCCTAATCACTACTCCTACCACCACAACCACACCTTTTATCTCCACCCCCATAGCTACTACTACCACCACCACTCCACCCAAAACTACTATCTCTCATCCCACCACCACTACCACAGCCACTTCGCCATAGTCCACACACATTCCACCTCCCATATTCACCACATCCACTACTACCACCACCTATCACCAAGCCGGTCCGTCCACTCACACTCCATTCATTGCTGGACCCTCCCTACCCCACACTGGGTTAGAGGAACAGCTAGCCAACCTCAACCGTATTGTTTTAAAGTTGCTGGCTACTAATGAGCAAAGAGCTGCACAACTCAATCAACTGATGGAGCTTAATGCTACTCAGGCTGAGCATACACAACTCCGTGAGCAGAATGCCCATTCGGTTCAGAGGATTAAAGAACTGGAGACAATGAACAAGAAGATAATGCTCGGGCTTAAAAGATCCAAAAGTGAGCATTTGAAGATCAAGGACGGTGATGGTGATGATGGAGATGATGATGACAATGAGGAGGAGGAAGATGATAGCGAAGAAGATGTTAAGGAGGGAGGACCGAGCCAAAGAGATCATGATGAGGATGATGATCAGGAAGGTGATGCATCTGCATCAACTACTAATCCTCAGGCTTAGGAGAGGCATACCAAACATAGCCAAGATCGAGGAGCCTCTTCTTCAGCTCCTCCAGCAGTAGAATCAAAGGAGCAAGACAAAAGTAATTATTAGATGTTTATGTATTTAAAACTTTTGTACTTGAATGATATGTTACACTAATGTAATTAATGTTCAATTATGTTTATTTATGCTTAAATGTATTATCTAATAAATTTTGTGTGATATGCTTAATGTATAATCAAGCAGATAAAACTCCACAGCAGGATGAATACGATGTTGTCCCCCTTCAGCAAATCAAGTCTCAATTCACTATGATTCTTGATTTCCAAGGGATCGTTAGAAGGTTAGTGAGATACACTCCCAAAGAAGGAGAAATTATACATGATCTGACCGACGAGCAGCTAGCTGAGATGTTCCAACTCAATCTGGACGAAATTGTTAAACATGCTCCTGAAGTTAATGTTTTAAGTGATGAGGAGCTGCAGGATGTTGATGAGATTGAGATTGAGGATGTTACAGCAGAACATTATTCATAGTACACTAACCGCGAGGGAAATGTGATACCCAACTTGGGTGATACTTTCGGTAGTGCTACATTTGAGAAGCTGGATGAAATGGAGAAAGAAAAGGAAAAGGATGAAAGTCAAGCCCAAGCCTCAGATGCTAATGTTGATATTAAGAAGGCTGGATGAGCAGCTTGTTTTGCTAAAATAAGAGCCCAGCGCATGACTCCAAAGCAAAATGCCTACACCAAACTCTACAAAGTCAAGAAACATGAGAAGGTGTCGGGAAAAATCATTATGTGGGCTTATCTTGAGGACTTAAACATTTATCCAGTGAAAAAAGAGAAAGGGATTGAGTACTTCAGATATCCACATGATCTAAAGACTCTTCCTAGTTTTGAGCTCAACTGACTAGCGTGCTTAGATCTACTATATGCTAATCCAAGGAAGATGTCAGGTTGGTTTGAATTTGCATTGGAGAAAGAATACTGCCCCAGGTGAGTAAACTTTAGACCTCAACAACTGAAAAGGTACATCCGTAGGTCTGAAGTGGATCCTATATCTGGGAAGCCAAAGAAGTGCTGAAGTGGAGTCCCCCACGCACAATTTCAAAGATTCCCTTTCAGGAAATGCCTCAGGACTTCACTCCACATTTCAAATGGTGGTATTATGACCGGAGGATGGGTGAAGCGGTCATATTTCTGAACAGATAGAGCAAAATGGAAGCTATCAGGGTATTTGACCCAATGTGGCTTACCAACTTGTCAGCTGAAGATGTCTATACTCTATACAAGTGGCCACTATTCTATGACATGCAAGATATTGTACAAGCCCTCCAATTCCAAAATGTGATACGACTTTGTTTTGCGTTTGAAATACATGCAGGGGTAACAAGAGAGGAGAAGTACAAGAAGTTTGAAGAGCATATGAAGGATGTCAGACAATAGAGTAAACTAGGTCCAAGGAGGAGTTTGTTAATACATATGTCCCTAGTTTATGTGCTTAATGTAAAAGTTTTTCATGTCTTACACATATGTAATGAACGGGTTAAAAGAAATATAATATGTGGTTAATGTTTATATGTTTAATATTTCATAGTATTATTATGTGTTAAAGTATAATAAACTTACTATATATGTTTGAGGTTGTTGTGCATAGTTCATCGTCAATAATGACTAAGGAAAGTGTTCAAACTTAGTCGTATGAGTTTTCATTTGAATGGACCATACTTATGGACCATACGCATGAATACATCATGCTAATGGACATGTCGCCCGACTAAACCAGGAGAATGGATCAGTCGCACAATTGAGACATAAGATTGACTCAGTCGCACGATTGAACCTTCAGTCATGCGTATGGATCAACCGCATGATTCAGTCGCACAACTGAACCATGCTAATGGTTCAGTCGTATGATTGGAAACCATAACCTATAAATACCACTTAATTCATGAAAAAACAAACACTAGAGAAATACTTGATACTCTTACGAACCCTAGCCGTCTAGAACGTCCAAGGAAGCATGTCCAACTTCATAGATCAATCCTGATCGATCTCTACTCATTCATAATGTTTAGTTTCAATCTCATATCGATCGGGTAATTGTTCTCACTGATTCGATCGCCAATCAATAGGATTCCGCACTATTTGATTTGGTATAAACGCAGAATCTGTTAGTATTCCGTACGTACATGGTCCTGACATAAACAATTACATCAAAGTTAAGGAACGGATAAAAGCCTAGTGGGGGGAAAATAAAAGGCCGAATTCGGATTAAATGCAACTTCTTTCAAAACAAGTGACTCGTGTGCAATACTCTCCCATCTGCCCATACAAACATGAATAGCATATCAAAATTACAGATTCCCACACATTTTGAAAGAATTCACCCTTTCTTTTCCCTTGTAACGAGTCTGTATATCAGTAGGTACGACTGCATGTACAAGAATTCCATCTAACGCACCTATTGCTCCTGGAAATATTTGTTTTAGCCTTTTATAATTTTCTGAAGTATTCTCGATTGGATTTAAAGATGTTCGAACTATAAATTCTCTTGCGAAATTTATCATTGCAATGAAGACCTCATGAAAACATCTATGAATTGTTTTTGTTGAGTGTTGAAACCTTCGCTTAACCATTCAAAATCGTTCATTATGTCCAATGAGAATAAAAAACATCCCATCTTTTCTTCAAAGCTTATTGACCTACTACTCTAAAACAAATTTCTTTACTTAAAATGATTGCACAATAGTACATATACATCACGTGACATGCACATCATCTACTGACATTATGTAGAAGTGCCATACAACAATTCTTTTGTGTACTTATGACCGGTCAATGCCTAATTCAGATCTCTTACCCTTTCATGACCGATCAATGTCAAGGCTAATTGTAGCCAATGCCAACAAAGAAATAAGGAAATCACAATCTCCTCATTTGAGTCCATAGGCTACGTGTCATCCAAAACTATAAAAACAATAGAATCCAAAGTAACATTGCAAAAAAACACATACAATCATAACTTAATGTTTAACTAGAATTCAAATAAAATTCCAAACATATCATAGAATTCAAATAATATTCCAAAAATATCATAGAATTCAAATAAAATATCCAAACTAGCAAATAAAGTTTAGCATCTAAAAGACCATTCAAACATAGTTTAATGTTTAGCTATCTAAAATGGCACTTACAAATATAGCTCAAATTTTAGCTATCAAAAGACAACTAGAACACAACATCAAAACAATCCATACTTCGCTACCGGGTTCTTAACCCACGTTTCACGAGTGTGCGGCTTAAGTTGTAACCACACTTTCCTCAAATCAGCACTTTCACCTTAAAGCAAAAGTTTTGTTTGATGTTTCGCCTCAAATTCTGACCATCCCAACATCTCCAGCTTCTCCATGCATGCATCTATATCATTTTGCTGATTGTGAATTGAATGTTTGTTTCCCTTTTTTGACTGACTGATGACTCATTACTAACACCTTGAGTTGATAATTTTTTTGTTTAGACCGATTAGAAGACTCTTCATTAGCCCCATGTTCCATTGAGTTCCATCAATGACCAAAAGAGCATTTTGATCAATCGCTTCCATAGAAGGATGATAGAGTGTAGAAGATGGCTCCCAACTATTAAAACCATTTAAAGTAGATTCTTTAAACAACTAAATACACAAGTCGGGATAATCAAGTGGAGCTCTTCTCAACTTTTCCATGAATTTGTTGGACTATGTGGAAAAAATAGTAAATTACTAGGAGGTTTTTGAAATATGTATGTATATGCAAAGAAATACCTTGATCTCAAGTTTCCATTTCTTTTTCGTTAAGTTAAGGTATTTGTTAGAGGGTTATAAAAATTTTCAATTTTGTTCTTAAGCTTTGACCAAGCTGCAAAGTTTGGTTTCAAGTAATCATAGTGGTTCTTCATTTGGTTTTGATCCACTATAAACTCATGTTTTGTATTCAACTTTTCAGCAATGTTCCTTCATGTAATTGCTTTCAAGCTACTACCCTCACATCCGTGAAGTGCACTTTCATGAAAACTTGATTCTAAAAAGGTTTTATCAACTCCTTCAAGCTTCCAATTAATCCTACTTTATTTCAGCCATTTCATTAAAAGAATCTATCAATTATAACATGTATTATACAAATTAGAAGAATTAACCATAGCATAGAAATACAAACACACAATATCAATATAAGACACAACCACAACCAGATCGAATAATTGAATACAAAATAGCCCCTAACTTCATTTTATCAATCATAACTTGCACACCCATTAGTCACTAACACTCAAACTTTAAGATGTAAACGTTACATCAATCGAAGAAATGAGTAGCCACTACAGAAAAATGATATTAAAAATTGACTAATACACATGGATTAATGATTGAAAAGAAGCCACATGAGAAAATAATGCATATTACTTTATAAAAAAGCTACCACAACCGGTTGTTTAATAATGAAGCCACATGAGAAACACAACTATAAGTTTACGGAGCGGGAACCATACCAGTTGATTACAACTAACAGAATGTTTGGAACAAAAGTTAGATTTGTGACAAATAGATGTTATAGAATCAAACTAGCTAGACACACACAAAACCATCAATCAGAGATACATCAAAGTATATATCTATTGTATTATTGGTGAATATGCTAAAATATTGCTCTTAGAAACACAGCAAAATCAGGCAAAGATAAAATCCCAATAAGTTATAATATTTAATATATTTGGTGAACTTCAATCTAATAAGCAAACAGATCGATAAATGAAGCATCAAAAGGTCATGAAATCTAATAACTAGATACATATTACATAACACATATAACCAAAACTAATCACATTTTAAGGTTACAGTAACAAAATATTAAGGCTATAATGCTGGGGGTTCTACTGCCCTAAACCAAAATCATCTAAATATATTGATCCAAAGACAAAAAATGAATACTAGATAGAGGAGCATCTCTGACCTAATAAGAGGCGGTTGCGAGGTGTTGTGCTAGTGATTGTTGGCGAGCTCAATGGAAGGGAAGGGGGAGTTCTTAAAGTTCGAGCTAAAGGGGCGGCTGCGAGTTCTAGCTGAAGGGGCGGCAGTGAGGTGTTGCGGTGGTGATGGCCGGTGATCTCAATGGAAGGGAATGGGAGATTGATTATTGTGTGGGAGTATTTTGGGTCGAATACAAAAGCATCTCTAACCTAATAAGAGGGGGAATAAGAGCTCTTTTTCATTAGTGGTATCCAACCAAACATACATATTTTTATCATAATTAGCATACAAATGTTATATTAATGAAAATGAATTTCTCTACGTTCATTCTATATTTTAATATATATAAACACGCATGCGCTAGGATTGATTTTATGAAATGATTTTAATTGTGCTAAAAATTTCTCAATGTTTTAAAAACTAATACTCGTTCAGCGTAGTTGACTTTAGTATGCACGACATATTTAATGTAGGTTTGTTGGTGAAAGCTTGGATGGGGTTTTTGGCTTGGACTAGAGGCTACTTGGCCAAGGACTAACATCTGAAGAAGAATATTTTTATTACTATGGCTTTTATTCAATTATATTATAAGTGGTTTGTAATTGAATGTTATTTCCACTGTAATTAAATAAAAAGTTAAGTTTAAGAACTCTTTGCGAATGAGTAAATCTAGCAAGTGAAGTCTTTGGGCTTCGGGGCCTTAAATTATTCATTGAGCATCTACTATGAAGCCAAGTCATATCTTTTCCAAAAAACTAGAACTATAGCTACATCAAAGTATGTTAGTTAAAGGAAAGTTGTGCAAAACATTTTATGCAACTTTCTTCTGTTTGTGATTTTGTCATCCCATCATAAAGCAAAAATTTTGTTAAAATTTATATTCATTTTCCGCTTAATTTAGCTATGTTTGCATTAATCATTTCATGTAGAGTAAAATCGATAAGCATGAAAGAGAAACACTTTATTAACTTAGGAATGCTCTGCCGCATACGTAACATTCAACAACATGAAAATTCAATAGCTATTCTAACCTTCCCGCAGTTAGACATACATTATGATCAACTCATAAAGAATAATTTCAACTCCTAGTTAGCCGAACCCTATAAAATGGAAAAACTTGAAAAGAAAGACTATTGGTGCTACAAAGGTGTACCAAGACTCAATACTCTATTCATCCTGGTGCTACAAAGGTGTACGAAGACATGAAGAAAGACTATTGGTGGTCGGGTATGAAGCGTGATGTGGTGGAGTATGTGAGTAAATGTCTTACTTGTTTACAAGTGAAGGCCGAGCACCAAAAGCCGTATGGCAAGATTCAACCTTTGGATATACCGGAATGGAAGTGGGAGCACATCACCATGGATTTCATTACAAAGCTGTCGTGACCCCCGAAAGGGTATGATGCTATATGGGTGATTGTTGATCGTTTGATAAAGAGTGCTCACTTCCTACCGATTCGTGAGACGTATTCATCTAAGAGGTTAGCGGATCTATTCATCAAGGAAATAGTAACTCGTCATGGTGTGCCGGTGTTTATTGTGTCTGATCGTGACACCCGTTCGCATCTAAATTTTGGAAGAAATTCCACGACGTGATGGGGACGAGGTTACATATTAGCACGACTTATCATCCTCGAACGGATGGTCGGTCAAAAAGGACCATTCCGACCTTGGAGGATATGCTTAGTGCTTGTGTCATTGATTTTGGAGGAAGTTGGGATGACCACTTACCGTTAGCTAAGTTCTCATATAACAACAGTTATAATGCTAGTATTGGCATGCCCCCTTATGAAATGCTATATGGTAGGAGATGCAGAACACCCGTATGTTGGGGTGATATTGGTCAGAAAGAGTTAGGGAGCGTCGAGGTGATCGAGGCTACGACTGAGAAGCTTGAAAGGATCAAGGCTTTCATTAAGGCAATCAAAGATAGACAGAAGTCTTATGCTGATAAACGACATAGACTGATTGAGTTCCAGGTGTGTGACAGGGTTATGTTGAAGGTCTCACCTTGGAAGTGCATCATTTGGTTTAGAAAGTAGGACAATTTGAGCCCAAGGTACATAGGGCCTTTACGAATCATTGCGCGAGTAGGAGAGGTGGCCTATAGACTGGAGTTACCAGATGAGCTAAGTGGAATTCACCTGAAATTCATTGTACCACATCTGAGAAAGTGCCTAGCAGATGAGTATATGATTGTACCATTGGAGGATATTGAGGTAGATTAATGGCTCAATTATGTGGTGCAACCAGTGGTGATCATTGATTGAAAAGAGAAGAGGCTGATGAATAAAGTGGTTCCTCTTGTGCGTGTACAGTGGAAGCACAGGAAGGGATCCGAGTCTACGTAGGAGAGTAAAGAAGAGATGAGACAGCATTACCCACGTCTATTCGAGGAATAACAGGTTTCAGGGACGAAACCTATTTAAGGGGGTGGACTTGTAATGCCTGGTTATTTTTAAAGACAAAGAAAGAAAGAATAAAGTAAAGTAAAAAGAAGGAAAAGAAATAAAACCCAAGTCTAGGGGTTAAAAGTGACAAAAAGGACAAAATCATTGAAATGTTGGTGATAAATATGGCATGGCCGCCCATCACCCTTTCTACACACAATTCTCGGATATTTTAGAGAGAGAAAGAAAGAGAGGAGAAAATTCTTGGTTTTGAATGAAGAACAAGAAGAATTCGAATGCAAGGTAAGAATTCATGTGTTTATGATGTTCCTGACTAGTCATATCCTCGGTTTATGCTTATGTGTGTTTGTCTGTGTTCGGGTATGTTTTTAGTGGGTTTCTAGGTAGTTGAACTCAATTGCAAAAGAGTTTGGAAGAAGCCACACTCAAGAGCTGCAAAGGTGAGTTCTAGAACCTCTCTCTTTCACTGGTTTTTAACTGATTTTAGGGCTGAAAATGCATGAATGTATGTTTTCATTTAACTGGGTTTCGAACCGGTATGTTTTACTATATGTATATTGATGTTATGATGTAATGTTTGGCTATTTCATGCTTGTTGATGTATGATTGTGTTTCTAAGGCTTAGATGATAAGACTTAAGCTTAGAACATGATGGATGGTGATTGGAACTGAAATCTGATGTTAAGGCTCATAAGTTCAGTTTTAGAATCTGCCTAAGTATGTAGAAGAAATGCAGATGAGTAATGGAAGTCAATGTGGATGAGCAGTCAATGCAGATGAGCATTAACTATTAAGTAAGTCAATGCGGATGAGTAATGGAAAGTCAATGCGGATGAGCATTAACCACTAAGTAAGTCAATGCGGATGAGTATTGAATGAAATACGAATGAACATTGACTAAGTATGGGAAATGCGGATGAGTAAAGTCAATGTGGATGAACAAATGCAGATGAACAGGAACAAATGCGGATGAAGTAAAATAAATGCGGATGAAGTAAGACAAATGTGGATAAACTATGGCAAATGCGGATGAACAAAAGACAAATGAGGATGAACACTTAGAATGTTTTCTGACTTTCTGGAAAAAGGGATGAATGTAGGCATTGACTAGGGAGGTTCCCGGGGGCTATATAAGCTGACTTTTGAGGTCATAGATGTTATGATGGGCATGTTATGATGTATTGTCAGGATCAGTGATCACAAGTTTGATGTAATAGAGCGTAACGCAGCGGAATAAGAACAAGAATTAGACAAATTGTAGCAAGAATATGATACTCGTATGCATTAAGAACAAATATGGTTATAACGAGAGAATATATTTCTGTAACAAGGAATGTTTCTATAATATCGAATATTCCTGATCGAATCATTCATCATATTACAATAGGTTGAACAAATACTTGTGTCTTCAGACTATGACTTCAGCACTTGTGTCTTCAGACTTTGTCTTCAACACTTGTGTCTTCAGACTTTGTCTTCAGCACTTGTCTTCAGCACTTGTCTTCAGTACTTGTCTTCAGACTTTGTCTTCAGCACTTGTCTTCAGACTTTGTCTTCAGACTTGTCTTCAGCACTTGTGTTCAGACTTTGTAATCAGCTGTTGTCTTCAGCTGTTGTGGTCTTCAGTAGTTGTTGTGACGTCTGTGGGACTTAAAGGTTTTTCTGATCCGGCTCATTGGTTCTTTTGGTCCAACAAACTCCCCCTGAACCAATGCAGCCAAAACCTTTAACTTTATTGAGATCCCGCTTATTGTTGGCAGAATGGTTGGTCTTTTTCCTTCTTGATCAGTTGAGAAGATGACCCATATAAGCACTGGCCTGGGAATGAGTCTCTGATAATTTGGTTGGCAATGTATGGATGGGAGCTCTGTATTGGGGAATTGGACACTGAGCTGTTCCCCCATCCATGAGACTCACTTCCCATGTATAAGCCTGTAGGATTCTCTAGTGTATGCTCTGAGAAACATAATTTGTTCTTCCATGGTCTGGTTCTCAGCTTCACCATCAAACAATCCTTCATGCCCATACAGCTCTGAGATGTACTTGGCCTGTTTGCCATTTTTGAGCTCAACTGTTGTAATCTGTCTGTATGCAAACTCATCAGGATGAATCCCTTTAAGTAACAGACTGAGCTTATTTTGTTTGAAGTTCTCAAGCCTCTTGTAGACTAACCCCTTTTTAATAAATCTGTTCTCTAACATCTTTTGGGGTGGTTGTTTAGTCTCATAGGCCTTCTTGAAATCTTCTACAATCTCCCAGGGTGATACTACAAGGACCACTGTGATCTCTTCATCTACGATCCTGTTTACTTGGCCCTTGTATCTCGAAGGAATGTCTTTCTTTACAATCCTATGAGCCACCCTAGGATCAGGCCATACTCTCACATTTTCCTTCTAATATTGAAATGTGTTGGCAAGGGTGTACAACCTCAGAGCTTCTTTCTTCATACTAATTATTGATGAAGAAGCAGCATAAGTTTTGTCGATGCTTTTCAACATCTCATCATCATGAACCCTTTGCTGCTGCTCTTCTTCAATCTTTACTCTCACAGTTTCCATCTGTGAGGTGGGAGTGATGGGCATGGGTTTGGCTTTAGGCAATGTTAGGACTGCAGACAGAGGCAGCCTATCTTCTTCCACATCATCCTCTTCTTCTTCTTCTTCTAGCCTCAACACCCTTCTCTTCTTCTTCTTGGGTGCATCATCGGCTGTTGGTTTAGAGGGTAAGGGAGTTGGTTTTGTGGGTTGTGGTTGTGGTTTTCTTGGAGAGGGAATATTGACAGGCTGAGTTAGCATTTTAGAGGTGAGTGTGGCTTTTGAGTGTTTGGCTAGCTCAGTCCTGCTCCCTGCTCCTGCTTCATTCAAAGCTTCAACTACTAAACCCTTAGTGTATGCTTCAGATGAACAGATCTTGGAGGTTATGGCCAAGATACTGTCCCTGGTCCATGATTTAATCTCGATCAATGATCTCCCAAGATATTTTGCAATGAATCTGATCATGATCTCTAGTATCTCTCTTTCTAAAGCATCATAACTTGCCCATCTTGAGTTAATTTCTTCAACTTCAAGTCTCCTGATCTCTGAGTCAAGTTGTGCAGTATCGAACCTTATCTATACAGTTGATCAATAATGGCATCCATTGATTTACTATGTGTAGCATCTGCCATTTTGATCATCTCATCGAGTTGGAGTTCTTTCTCTTTTCCTTCACCCTTCCTCTTCTTATATGTGACATGAAAGTCTTTGTGACTTTCACCCACTTGATCATTTTCGGTTCCCTTCACAGACTCCTCTTCCTTCTCAGTTTCCTTTTCTTTCAGCTTACTCTTCCTCTTTGCTTTCACTGACTGACTCTCCCCCTTTTTGGTTGCATTGGTTGCAAGGGTTTGGGTAGCAGAAAGCCTTGTGCTCACAATCTCCTCCACCAGGGGTTGTATGATTGAGGGAAGCCTCTCATCCATGGTTTTGATCACAATGTCTGTGATCATTGGGGTGATGAGAGGTAGGGTTTGCTGAAAGATAGCAACTGTTTGCTCAGAGGGGTTCTGTCCCTGAGAAGCAGTGCCAGAAACAGAAGTTGGTGGCTTGGAGTTTTGAGTGGCTGAGTGTGTGGGAGACCTTCAGGTGAAGGTGCCATCTGTGGGTTTATGTTGGTGGCAGATGGACTTGCTTCTTGAGAGAATTGGTCAAGTAGTCTTTGTAGTCTACTGACTTCTTCCTCAAGAATTGTGTTCTGGGCCAGAACATCATAAAAGAAGCCCAGGTCGTCATCAGCAGATGCTGAATCACCTGACCTCCTGCTTGTAGCAGGATGTACATGCACTGGGTGTAGACCAGTTTTAGCATGTGCCCTTTTTTCTTGGAACTGGGGACTTCCAGCCTCAGGACTATGTCCTTCATCAGCTGTTGCCTCTAGTGAGGTCTTAGCTATGTTACCAGCCTCATTCTGATCATGTGTTGATTCAGAAGAGGTGGCAGCCTCACTAGATGTTCTAATCTCCATATCCACACCAGGAGATAGAACATGTAAACCCCGGTGCTATGGGTTGTCAGAAACATGGTGATCCTCGTCCTTAAGAGCTGTGGTTCTCCCCTTTGTTGGTGGTTGTTGGGGAGGAGGAGAGGCATGCAGCTAAGTCAGCATGTTTGCAATGATAATAGTTGGACTTTGGGGGGGCGGTTGCATGGGGAGATGGGGTAAAAGCAGTGTGCACCTGGGGAGAATGGTGCTCTTCAATGGCAATCTCCTCAAATGAGGAAGATCCCAGATTTGTGGGTACCCCTTCTGTGGTTGCTGCAGGCTCCTTTTGAGAGGAATCCTGAGCGGCTGTGGCTGGTGAAGTCCTTATATCCACTAGGGGGTTATAGCCAGTGGATATAGCCTGCATTTGTGTTGCAGGGGCATCCTCAGGGGACTCATTTCCTTGAGTAGCCTTTGTGGTCTTCTTTTTAGTGGGTTTGGTGGGGAGTTTGGATTTTGAGGTGGTGGCTGTGGGTTCCAGCTGCGTGGGTTTGCGCAGCTTGGCAGCCATTTTCAGTGATTGGTCAGAGTTGTGCCGGGAGTATACTTCCGGCAGTACAGCCATAGCAGGGACTCCCAGCCCAACAAGTCCCTCAGCTTGAAGCTGGTTTTCAATTATGGCCATTATGAACCGAGGATATAATATCCAACGGTTAGCAGTTTGTTTTTGGGCCATATCCTTGAGCTCAAAAATAGTATTTTAGAAAAATTTAAAGGTTGTTGCTCAAGGATGGAGTACATTACCTGTTGCCACCTTGTGGACATTTGATCCCATGATGAAGTCTTGGAGGCAAGGCATACATTTACCATATGAAAGATGAGACGTTCGGCATCTGGGAAATGTTTCTTCAGTATGGTAGATGCACTCAGGTTACCCTGGTATCCATGGTGGGCAAATGATTGATCTGTTGTGCCCTTTGGATAACCAGTTGGGAAAGTGGCATCATCCAGATTAAGGGTTTGGCGAAGAGTGTCTGGAGTAATGACCACTTTTTGGCCATGGACAAACGATTGAAGAAACTCTGTGTCATTCTCCTCAGAGACCAGAGTGACGTTTGTCCAGAATTGGTTAAGGGATTCGGCATATATGGTGGGATTTACCAAAAAAGCCGTGTTGTAGGGTGACTGAACCATTAAATCAATGGCGTTGTGAAACTTGGTCCAGTATGGCGATTTGGTGAGATGTGCGACACAGTTGAGGAAGAAGAAAGTAAAAACTACTGAAGACAGTGGTTTTGTCATTGATGAAGAGAGGTTACAGAGTTTTTTTTGAACGTTAGGTTTGAGGAGAGAAGAAAGTAAAAACTCTTAAGGTGGGATAAGGTATTTAAAGGGTCGGGTTAGAAAACGACTGAAGCTTTTGGTGTTAGTCATCAGTTGTTGAAACTACTGATGACGTGGTATTAACTTTCAGACGTTGAAACAGCTGACCGTATTGGTGTGATCAGCAGTTGTTATAAAACAACTGAAGACTTGGTTTTAACCGTCAGACGTTGAAACAGCTGAAGTCTCTGATTTAGTCATCAGTAGTTATAAAACTACTGAAGACAGTTTTGACTTCAGGTGATGAAACAACTGAAGACTTGGTATTAGTCATCAGTAGTTGTGAAACTACTGAAGACAGTGGTTTTGTCAGCAGTTGTTTTAATGAAACAGCAGTTGTAGAAACAACTGAAGAGTAATTACTCATCAGCTGTTTTCGTCAATTCATAGCTTTTCAGCTGTTTCAGTCTGACCTCCACTCTTACTCATCAGACTTAGATCTGAGTTTCAGACGTTTCATTGGTCATCAGTACTTCTGCATTTCTGATATCAGTAGTTGTGGCTACAACAGCTGTTGTGACTACATCAGCTGTTGTAACTACATCAGCTGTTTTAACACATAAAGTACTTCAGTACTGGTGAAGTATGTAGCCTTCAGTAGTTATAGAAACTATTGAGGGAAAAAACAACTCATCAGTACTTATATGTGACAATAATGAACTAATATCATCATACTTGTGAGCTGAGATCATCAGTAGTTGTCACTTATTCTAGCTGCAGCATACCAAGCCTTAACACCAGGTTGTGGAAAGTTGAACTATCCAAAGGCTTAGTAAAAATTTCTGCAAGCTCAATAGCACTAGGAACAAATTTTGGATCAATCAGACCTTTTCCAAAACAATCTCTAATAAAATGGTGTCTGATTTCAATATGTTTAGTCCTAGAGTGTTGGACATGATTCTTGACAATACACAGAGCTGAAGAGCTATCCATTAATAATGGGGTCTTAGTCTCTGTTATGCCATAATCCAATAATTGGTTTTGAAGCCAGAGTACCTGAGATGTACAGCTTGCAGCGGCAATGTACTCTGCTTCAGCAGTTGATGTAGCAACTGAGGTCTGTTTCTTGCTCTGCCAAGAATCAAGCAGTTGCCTAGGAATTGACATCCACCAGAAGTTGATTTCCTGGTCAACTTACACCCTGCATAGTCACTGTCAGAAAAAGCAACTAATTTACCAGAATGTCTAGTAGAATACCATAAACCTAGAGATGGAGTGCCTTGCAGATATCTAAAGATCCTCTTGACTGCAATCAAATGAGACTCCTTAGGTGCAGCCTGAAATCTAGCACAAACACATGTAGCAAACATAATATCTGGTCTAGAAGCTGTTAAATACATCAAGGACCCAATCATACATCTGTAAAGTGTTTCATCAATCACTTTACCTTTCTGATTTGTATCCAGTTGTGTGGTGCTGCACATGGGGGTAGAACAGGGCTTACAGTTTTGTAAATCAAACTTTTCCAAAAGATCTTTTGTGTATTTTGACTGATGAATGAAAATTCCATTAGCCTTTTGTTTGATTTGCAAACCCAGAAAGAACTGTAATTCTCCCATGGCACTCATTTCAAACTTCTGTTGCATCAACTTTGTAAAGGCATCACACAACTGTGGATTAGAGGATGCAAAAATAATATCATCTACATAAATTTGAACAAGTAGATTATGCTGCCCAGCTTTCTTAATGAATAAAGTTTTATCTATGGAGCCTCTAGTGAAATTATTTTCCAGAAGAAAGTTTGATAATGTCTCATACCAGGCTCTAGGAGCTTGTTTCAACCCATAGAGAGCCTTATCAAGCTTATACACCCAATTAGGATGTTTATTGTCCTCAAAGCCTGGTGGTTGACATACATAAACCTCTTCTTTAATTTTTCCATACAAAAATGCACTTTTGACATCCATTTGAAAAACTTTAAGGTTTTGATAAGCGGCATAAGCTAAAAACAATCGAATTGCTTCCAGTCTGGCTACAGGGGCAAAGGTTTCATCATAATCAATACTTTCTTCTTGTGCAAACCCTGAACAACCAGTCTGGCCTTGTTCTTAACAATAAGCCCATTTTCATCAGTTTTGTTCCTAAACACCAATTTAGTGCCTATTGCACACTTACCTCGAGGTAAAGGAACCAGTTCCCACACTTGTTGTTTCTTGAACTGAAGAAGCTCAAGCTGCATGGCATCAACCCATCCATTGTCCTTTAAAGCAATGTGATAATTCTTTGGCTCTTGCTGACTGATGAAGAGAGCATAGAAGCAGAAATTTGACAATTGACTTCTTGTTGATACGCCAGCAGTGATATCACCAATGATTTGAGACGTAGGGTGATTCTTAAGATCTTGATACACAATGAGATCTGTGCAAGTGTTTGTAGCAGGCTCAGTAGCAACAGATGGTGATGGTGAATCATTTCCTTGAAACCAATCAGTGGATGGTAATTCAAAGGAAGTTGAATTTGAAGAAATCTCATCAGCATTTGTTGTGGATAGTGCTACTGGAGCTACAGGGCCATCAGGTCTAGCTGAATTAGGCAGTTGATCATTAAACTTGAAGAGGTGATTATTGCTATCATCATCATCATCATCAGTACCAGCAGAACCACCAGGTGGTGAACTGTTGACAGGAGCAACAGCAGGAGTTTGATAAGGAACATATTGCAGTATGTCCAAATCAAATATCTCCACAGGGCTTTGTGGAATCTTGTCCTTTGGAGATTCATTAAACTTAACATGTAGAGTCTCTTCAACCATCTTGTTTCTACAGTTGAAGACTCTGTATGCTTTGCAAGTTGATGAATAACCAACAAAGTACCCTGCATCCACCTTAGGATCAAATTTTTGGAGTTGATCCCTTGTGTTGAGAATGAAACAAGGACACCCAAATGCTCTGAAGAATGAAATTAGAGGGGCCAAATGATGAAGAACATCATATGGAGTCTTCATCAACCTCTGATTTACTAGAACTCTATTCTGTACATAGCAAGCTGTATTGACAGCTTCAGCCTAGAAAGTCATTGGCAGTCCAGAATCAGCCAATATGGACCTTGCAGCTTCAATAAGGGTCATGTTCTTTCTCTCCACTACTCCATTTTGCTCAGGAGTTCTTGGGATGCTATACTGCCTCTTGATTCCCTTTGATAAGTAAAACTCTTCAAGTGTGTGGTTTCTGAATTCAGTACCATTGTCACTCCTCACACACTTAACTAGTAGGGAATACTGCTTCTCAATGTGTAACACAAAGTGCATATGGACTGTGCAGCCTCATCCTTTGAATGCAAGAAGAAAGTCCATACAAATCTGGAGTAATCATCCACAATTACCAGACAGTATTTCTTCTTAGCCATACTCATCACTCTCACAGGACCAAAGAGATCCATGTGAAGAAGCTGTAAGCAGGCAGTGGACTTAGGTTCTTCTATGGAGGGAAATGAAGCTTTGTGTTGTTTTCCTTTTAAACAAGCAGTGCAGTTATCTTCACACTTGAACTCCTTCATAGGCAGTCCCCTTACTAAACCATGGTTTATCAGCTGATTTATGTTTTTGAGATTAACATGACCCAGCCTTCTATGCCATAGAATAGATTCTTAAGGGGAAGCCTTGGAAAATAGGCAAGGATGGCCTTTGAGATCTATTTTCTTGGAAAGATCTAAGGCATACACTCTTCCTGTCCTGTTGGCCTTTAAGAAAGTGTGTTCATCCAACACCTTATCAATCAAATATAGAACTTTGGATGACAGAATCCGACAATTCTGACTGGTGAAAAGAGCAACATGGCCTTTGTCACACATTTGACTGACACTCAAGAGGTTGTACTTGAGATTTTCCACATGGTTAACATCATCAAACTTTATTTCCCCATTAGAAACAAAGCCTTTGCCAATGATGTAACCCTTTGCATCATTGCCAAATGACACAAACCCCTTCCTTCCTTGAGAGTAGTCATTAAGAAGTGATCTGTTTCCTGTCATATGCATGGATCCTCCACTGTCTATATACCAGATGCCTCTGAGGTATGTTGAAGAACCCTGCAAAATACAACAAATTAGTTAGATTTTGAGACCCAACCTTTTTGGTCTTGGGCATGTTCTCATCAACAGATGGTAAACTAACATGTTTGTTGGAAACAACAGCCTGAGAGGAAGAAACTGGTGAAGAAAAGGATCCTTTGGCTTGGATCTCCTTTTCTGTGGTTTCAACATAGGAACATCTAATTGGTTAACTCTTCCCAATAGATGTTGAACCATCATAACCAGCTGTGTCTGATTTTGTGATAAGGCTTTCAGCTCTTCAGACACATTGGCATTGGAGTTTGATAAGTTCCTATGTTGCACCTTCTTCTTTTGACCAATCTCAGCTGTTACCTGTTTAACCCCTTCCTTTTTGGATTTATTTTTGGACTTAAGGGTTACAGGATTTGATGTTGCTGGTACAAATGTGGCTTCAAACTCAGTTTTCATTTTAACCATTTTCTCTTTACTTTCCTCTTTATGTTTGAGTTTGGATCCCCTTTTGTACCAACAATCATATGTAAGATGATTGAACAAACCACATACTTCACATTGTTTCTTCTTCATCTTATGATGATCATCAACTAAAGAGAATGAAACTACTGAAGACTTGCTCTTCAGTACTTTGGAAGCATTATTTGCTTTCTTGACTTCCTCTTTAGTAGTCTTCAAACTCTTTCTACTGACAATTTTCTTCTCTTCAGTGCTGACAGTAGTTGGAGTTTGAACTTCAGGTGTTAAATCTTGCTCTCCAGTCCTTTCAGGACTTCCAAAAATAGCTCCTGAGTTGATCATCTCTTTGATCATGTGAGTGTCAGCAGTGGAACCATCAGCATCAGCTGATGGGTTCTGAGAGGCCTTAGTGCTGAATTCAACTTTTGATGATGCTCTATCAAAAAGTAAATCATATGATGAGGTGGATTGGTTATTGCTTTCTCCATCAGATTTCACTTCTGCTCTTGAAGCAAAATCTGTAGGAGGAGCAGTGTGA
This sequence comes from Flaveria trinervia, assembly GCA_025506515.1. Lineage (NCBI taxonomy): Eukaryota > Viridiplantae > Streptophyta > Magnoliopsida > Asterales > Asteraceae > Flaveria > Flaveria trinervia. The sequence continues at coordinate 78,959,892 of CM046444.1, read as the reverse complement.
TTATAACCAATAACAAACTTCATATTGGAAGCAGATTGCTTACTAAGAAGCATTTCAAAACCTTTGCATGATTGTACCCCTCGATCACACTCTACCTGGGTGACTGCAAGGGTTTCTTTGAGACTTCTCTGGTCTTCCAGAATAACCTCTAGCTTGGCCTTTTCATCATTTAATTGGCATTTAAGCTTATAAATCTCATCATATTTACTATTAAGAGCAGACTCAAACTCAGCTTTTCTTTTGGAAATGGTTTTCTCAAACTCAAGTTTTTGATTTATTAATGCTACATTTGCCTCTCTAATGGAGACAAAGGCAGCAATGCATGATTCAGAACATAACTTGGCTTTAGCCTCTGAAGATACCTGAGTTTCCTATGAAGATGATGCATTTGAGCAGGAACCCTCAGTAGACTCCAGGGCCATGAGAGCCAGATTCCCAAAAGGACTGTCACCACTATGTTAACCAGCACCTGTGAGCAGTTGTTCATGACCAGACATGTCATCCGATAAACTGCTCCAGTCAACAACTCCAGGGGTGAAGAAGCTGTGTTGTTAAGGTTGAGGAGGTTGATGAGATTGAGATGGTTGAGGTTCTGGTAGTGCATGAGGTTGTGGTACTATAGGAAGTTGAACTTGATTTGACTGTGGCATGTAGTAACAAGGGTAAGGATATGGCATTTGACCCTGAGGAACAAAATATGCAGGAGATTGTGGTTGAGAATGATGACTAGAATTGACAGGATGGTTCCCTCTGTGTTGTTGACTATTGCCAGGGAAAGTCACAAAAGGTGCAGAGGAATTAGATCCAGATGATATGTATTCTCTAGCAAAGTGTCCAAGCCTGTGGCATTTTTGACACTTCAACTTACTCTTGTCAAAACCAACTTTGGTTTTGCCAGAGAGTCCTGGGAACATTCTTCCAGTTCTTTTGTAGAACTTCTGAGATCTGATATTTATCAAGGCCATTTGGCTCAAAATATCCATCTCTTCTAAGTCATCATCAGCAATCCCCTTGAGATCATCCATGATGAAGCATAAATTGTCATTATTACATCCAGTAAACTGACTATCAACACTCACAAACGCAGAATCAGAAGTGTTTGAGGAGAAATCAATATGCTTATCATACTGGCATTCAGATGAAGCATACAATAGACTCGTGACCAACCAAGGCAGTGTTGCCTGGTACAAAGTCTTCAGTGAGCTTTCCAGATGAAGACAGTTTTCGTTTCTGTTCTATCTCTCTCTCAAATGTGAGCAATTTCCCATGGAGTTGGGTGAGAGATAGTTTGTCCAAATTTGCACTGGAGTGTCGAACAATAGTATATGTGTCCCATCTCTCAGACAGTGATCTGAGAAATCTGTTATTCATCTGGATATTGGTGTACTCATATTTGACCATTTTTAATTCAGAGATCAAACAAGAGAACCGCTCAAACTGTTGAGTCAGTGTCTCACCCTTTCTATGAGAGAATGTCTCATATTGTTGGGCAAGGATTTCTCTATTATTTGCCAAGACCTCATCTGTTCCTCCAAATTGTTCTTTCAAGGCATTCCAGAGGTCATGGGCAGTTTCATGATGCATTAGCCCATAATAGATTTCATTGGGTAGTGCCATGGCCAGAATTCCATGGGCTTTTGCATCAATCTCAAACAATTTCTTATCCTCATCTGAGTATTGCTCCTTCCTCTTCGGAACCATTTGATTGGTTTCCGGGTTATTCACCATAGGCTTGTGTGGACCATGTACCACTGATGTCCAACACCTGCGCTGTTAACAGACAGGTGATGGAGCATTCGTTGTTGCCATATGTTATACTCATTCCTAACCAGCATTGGAGGCTTGGTTGAGGAACCAGTATTGTGATGATCATTGGAAGGAGTAGTCATTTTCAATCCAAATACAATTTAATTCAAGCTTTTAAAACGTTTTTACATAGACCACAACAGACTCAATGAAAACCAAGAGAAAATCTCAGGATGAATGATCAGAAACACAGAAAATTCAATCTCTATAACCATTTCTTGCAAAACACAAAAATGCTAATTCAATCAAACTTGGATCTTGAATAGCAGTTTCAATGATCAATTATTAGATCGATCAATGATTAACCTGCTCTGATACCATTTGTCAGGATCAGTGATCACAAGTTTGATGTAATAGAGCGTAACGCAGCAGAATAAGAACAACAATTAGACAAATTGTAGAAAGAATATGATACTCGTATGCATTAAGAACAAATACGGTTATAACGAGAGAATATATTTCTGTAACAATGAATGTTTCTATAATATTGAATATTTCTGATCAAATCATTCATCATATTACAATAGGTTGACACTCCTTATATAGAGTGCAATCGCTGCTGTTATCACGGGAAAGTGACAACTGGTAGATCTATTACAAAAATAACTAACTCTTAACAAACTACTAAAATGTTCACAACTACTGAGAACATATCAGAGTGTTAAGTACAAAATATGAAACTACTGATAAGAAACTACTGAAACTACAACGACTGAAGAACAAGCTCTTCAGTCATTTTACAAACTACTGAAAAATATAAAACTACTGATGAGCACAACAACTGAAGAAGTATTCTTCAGCTGTTGTGTCAAACTACTGAACAGATAAAACATAAAACTACTGAAAGGTAAACCATCACAACTACTGAAGAAGACCTCTTCAGCTGTTGTGACAACGTCTGATACTTTGGTCTTCAGCACTTGTGTCTTCAGACTATGTCTTCAGCACTTGTGTCTTCAGACTTTGTCTTCAGCACTTGTGTCTTTAGACTTTGTCTTCAGCACTTGTCTTCAGACTTTGTCTTCAGCACTTGTCTTCAGACTTTGTCTTCAGCACTTGTCTTCAGACTTTGTCTTCAGCACTTGTCTTCAGACTTTGTCTTCAGCACTTGTCTTCAGACTTTGTCTTTAGCACTTGTATTCAGACTTTGTCTTCAGCACTTGTGTTCAGACTTTGTAATCAGCTGTTGTCTTCAGCTGTTGTGGTCTTCAGTAGTTGTTGTGACGTCTGTGGGACTCAAAGGTTTTTCTGATCTGGCTCATTGGTTCTTTTGGTCCAACATATATGGATGATGCTTATGCATGATGGTATGTATGATGTATGTGATGTATGTATGATGTCCTGTATAATGTTTTTGACTGTTGATGTTGATGTTCCTTATTATGTACGATTATTTTCCCTTGGCTTTATGTGAATGTTAATGAATGAAATGAAAGTATTATGTAACGTAAAGTGGAAGATAATGAAAAGAGGAACATGATGAATGAATGCTTGCATTAATGAACGATGGAAAGTAAAGAAAGTATTGCAAGCCTTGTATGTCGAGACACGCCCCATTGTAGGGTGTTAGCCCAACGGTGTGCGGGTTAGCTACCCCGGAAGGATGCACATCGGGGTCTTTCTTTGTGATTGACCATACGTATAGAACCTTTGTTGTTTACCCTAGATACTGTGGCCAAGCTGCTGTGCGCCATCACGGGGGGTCAATGATGGACCCCGGCCCAGTATCAACTTTATGCATGACGGTAGGGTATAGCACATGACAATGGTACACCTGAACTGACCCTAGGTACTATGGCCAGGCTACTGTGCGTCATGACGGGGCATCTATGATGGACCCCGGCCCAGTACCACCTTTATGCATGATGGCAGGGTACGGTTTTGATGGAATGAAATGAAGTAATGATGAACGAATGAATGAAAGTAATGAATGTGAATAATAATGCCGTATGATGAATGAGAGAAAGTTAATGAACGAATGATGAAGATAATAATGATATTATCTATTTGTACATATGATATGTGTTCACATGCAAAAGTAAAGAACGGTTTTGATGAAAGTAAAGTATATTTTATTATATAACTAGTACTCACTTAGCAACATTGACTTTATATGCATTTTCCACTTGGCAGGTGAGCATTGCTGAGGATGGCACGGGGTAGCTACTTGGCATTTTGGATGGCATTTTTTGGAACTGTGTTTGCATTGTAATCCGAACAAATGAAAAAGTGTAATGAATGATTGTATTAACTTATAATAGCAGTTATTATAAAATGATAAGTTATTTAAATGTTCCACTATGATGTTTTTATGAAAGTGAAATGTAATTGTATGTTTTGTGAGAAATGATTGGCCAGCTATAAGTTATTTAAATGTTCCACTATGTTTTTATGAAAGTGCAAGTTCATAAATATTTGATTCTAGAAAGGTTTTATCAACTCCTTCAAGCTTCCAATTAATCCTACTTTATTTTAGCCATTTTATTAGAAGAATCTATCAATTATAACATGTATTATACAAATTAGAAGAATTAACCATAGCATAGAAATACAAACACACAATGTTAATATAAGACACAAACACAACTAGATCGAATAATCGAATACAAAACAGCCCCTAACTTCAATTTATCAATCATAACGTGCACACCCATTAGTCACCAACACTCAAACTTTAAGATGTAAACGTTACATCAATCGTAGAAATGAGCAGCCATCACAAAATAATGATATAAAAAATTGAGTAATACACATGGATTAATGACTGAAAAGAAGCCACATGAGAAAATAATGCACATTACTTTATGAAAAAGATACCATTATCGGTTGTTTAATAATGAAGCCGCATGAGAAACACAACTATAAGTTTAAGGAGGGGGAACCATACTAGTTGATTACAACTAACAGAATGTTTGGAACAAAAGTTAGATTTGTGACAAAATAGACGTTACAGAATCAAACTAGCTAGACACACACAAAACCGTCAATCAGAGGTACATCAAAGTACATATCTATTGTATTATTGGTGAATATGCTAAAATATTGCTCTTAGAAACACAGCAAAATCAGGCGAAGATAAAATCCCAATAAGTTATAATATTTAATATCTTTAGTGAACTTCAATCTAATAAGCAAACAGATCGGTAAATGAAGCATCAAAAGGTCATGAAATCTAATAACTAGATACAGATTACATAACACATATAACCAAAACTAATCACATTTTAAGGTTACAGTAACACAATATTAAGGCTATAACACTAGGAGTTCTACTTCCCAAAACCAAAATCATCTAAATAGATTTATCCAAAGACAAGAAAATAGAATACTAGATAGAGGAGCATCTCTGACCTAATAAGAGGCGGCTGCGAGGTGTTGCGCTAGTGATTATCGGCGAGCACAATGGAAGGGAAGGGGGAGTTCTTAAAGTTCTAGCTATGAGTTCTAGCTGTGAGTTCTAGCTGTGAGTTCTAGCTGAAGGGGCGGTCGTGAGGTGTTGCGGTGGTGATGGCCGACGATCTCAATGGAAGGAAAGGGGAGGTCGATGACTGTGTGGGAGTATTTTGGGTCGGATATAGGAGCATCTTTTACCTAATAAGAGGGGGAATAAGAGGTCTTTTTCAATCAGTGGTGTCCAACCAAACATACATATTTTTATCATAATTAGCATACAAATGTTATATTAATAAAAATGAATTTCTCTACGTTCATTCTATATTTTAATATATATATATATATATATATATATATAATATATATAAACACGCATGCGCTAGGATTGATTTTATGAAATGATTTTAGTTGTGCTAAAAATTTCAAAATATGTTAGGAAACTCATACTCGTTCATCGTAGTTGACTTTAGTATGCACGACGGATTTAATGTAGGTTTCTTGGTGAAAGCTTGGATGGGGTTTTTGGCTTGGACTAGAGGCTACTTGGCCAAGGACTAACATTTGAAGAAGAATATTTTTGTTAGTATGACTTTTATTCAATTATAGTGCAAGTGATTTGTAATTGAATGTTATTTCCACTACAATTAAATAAAATGTTAAGTTTAAGACCTCTTTGCGAATGAGTAAATCAAGCAAGTGAAGTCTTAGGGCTTCGGGGCCTTAAATTATTCATTGAGCATCTAGTATGAAGCCAAGTCATATCTTTTGCCAAAAATCTAGAACTATAGCTACATCAAAGTATGTTAGTTAAAGGAAAGTAGTGCAAAACATTTTATGCAACTTTCTTCCGTTTGTGATTTTGTCATCCCATCATAAAGCAAAAATTTTGTTAAAATTTATATTCATTTTCCGCTTAATTTAGCTATGTTTGCATTAATCATTTCATGTAGAGTAAAATCGATAAGCATGAAAGAGAAACACTTTATTAACTTGGGAATGCTCGGCCGCATATATAACATTCAACAACATGAAAATTCAATAGCTATTCTAACCTTCCCGCAGTTAGACATACATTGTGATCAACTCATAAAAAATATCATAAAATGGAAAAACTTGAAAAGAAAATTGACTTGAGTTAAAGAGTGTGTGAAAGGGAGCTCTAGCACTTTGGAAGATCAGACGGTGGAGGTAAAAGCTTTTGGTTAGGAAGTTTCCCATCTAGGACGAGCCAAGCCATCTTCAAACCCCAACTTGTATGAACTTCCAAATGGCAATGCATGAACCACACCCCTGGTGGGTAAAAAATATAATTAGAACGAATGCATGTAGCTAACTTTTTACCGTAAGAAAACTAAAGAAACAAACCTGGGTTATCAGCCAGAAATCGAATAGCAACCCACCCGCCAGAGGGCACCCCAACGGTGTTTCTTTCAATAGGATCGACGAGATTGAAGTTTTTTGGGTCGTTTTTAGGATCGTAGTTTCCAAACCCTTGACCAACAACAAAGAAATTGAAGCCATGAAGATGGAGAGGGTGGCTTTCAACGCCAAGAATGCTGGTATCTTGCATGACTAACTGGACGCTAGTATTAAATGGAAGAACCATAAGTTTTGTACCGGTGCTGACAAAAGTATTATTTGGAGGGGTCCCGGTATAGTTAAACCAATATAGTGGGTTGGATGGAAAATAAGGACTATAAACACCGTTAGATTGATCAGAATAATGGGACTGGAGAAGGGCAACGTCTGGCTGTACAAAGGACACGTTGTTAATAGAGGCGGCGAACCTAGTTCCATTTGGACCTTGGCAAGTTTTGTTTTTTCCACACGGACTCGTACCAAGTCCAACGGTGAAGAAAAGATGCTTGTCAATCTTTTGTGGAACATTAGCAGGAAACTGAGGACTTGCCAAGCTTCTAAGTTTATTTGAAAACTGTGTCACGAATGAAGTGTCATTTAAAGATGGTAGTGTTGGCTTAAAGAGTGGAAGGTTTTTCTTTGGAACGGGGGACTCATATTCAAGAATGCCAGCAACTGTCGAATTGTCAAAGGTTCCTTGTCCGGTTACATAGGGTCTAGCAGCCATAACAAAGTTGGCTCCCGGAAGTTTTGACATTGCCTTGAGGAGAACATTGGCTGTTTGACCAGGAGCTAGTATAAGTGTTTCAGTGTTGAAAGGTTTTACGTAAATGGCATCGGCTTCAACGACTGTGAGGGTGTGGTTTGCTATACTGAAAAAGAGTTCATCATTTAGTGCTGCATTGATCAGTCGAAGTAGGTATGTCTTCCCCGGCTTAACCCTCAGTTTGAACGTATCTGCCAACATTGATTCAGATCGAATTCATGTGATTCTTTGATCATTCTATTACCATGCAGCCTGTATGCATATAAATAAAATATACATGTAACCAATGCTAGAAATAGAGCATACCTTTAGCAGAACAATTATACAAAGGACCCGGAAGCCCATTGAAGGTATAGGCATCAGAAACATTTGGACCCCCACCAGTTTGTGTTGCTTGGGCAATTATGGCTTCCGGATCAGTATTAAACCACTCTCCTGCAGATATATATAGGGAGCATGTTGTAGTTTTATTATCTCATGCTATATATATAATATATATATATATATATATGTATATATATATATATATATATATATATATATATATATATATATATATATATATATA
>CM046444.1:78929500-78947000 GCA_025506515.1 Flaveria trinervia | reverse complement strand
CTTTAGATATGTTGAGATTATGGATACCTTAGTGGATGGAGGAGTTTCTCTTGAAAACAGAGACATTGTAAGGAAGTTCATGTCCTCACTTCCTAGGCAGTGGACACACTACTGTGTGGTGATCAAGAGAACTGAAAACCTCAAAACTCTTACTCTGACAGAGTTGTATGGGATTCTCAGTGGATACCAGATGGAAATGAACATGCAAGGTTCATCTGGCAACTCCAACAATCAAATGGGTTCAGCCCTACATGTGGTTGAAAGGGACAGCACAGAACCCAAACATCATCTCTTATGCTATCCTGACAACTCACCCAAGGGTCCTTTCATCACCTTCCCAGAGACACCAAAGGAGAACTACACTCAAGGAAGCCCATTCCAAGAGACAAGCTCTTCTCAAGCTTTTGTGTCTTCTTATGTATCTTACTTCTAGCAGGCCTGATATCATGTTTGCTACATGTATTTGTGCAAGATATCAAGCCACCCTAAGATGTCTCACCTTATCACTGTCAAGAGGATTCTAAGATACCTCAAGGGTGCATCAACACTTGGCCTATGGTATCCCAAGAATTCTGACTTTAATCTGTATGCCTATTCAGATAGTGATTATGGTGGTTGCAACATGACTGCAAAGTCTACATCTAGGGGATGTCAATTTCTTGGTGGAAGGGTTGTCTCATGGCAATGCAAGAAACAATCCTGTGTCTCTGCATCAACTGCTGAAGCTGTATACATTGCTGCTGCAAGCTGCTGTGCTCAAGTACTTTGAATTCAAAATTAGATGATGGACTATGGATTAAACTTCAAGGAGACTTCCATTCACATAACAACAACAGTGTTATCTCAATCACAGAGAACCCTGTGCAGCACTCAAGGACAAAGCACATCAATATCAGGTATCATTTAATAAGAGATAACTATGAAAAGGTATTAATTAAACTAGTCAAGGTTCACACGGATGAACAATATGTTGATCTGTTTACAAAGGCTTTTGATAAACAGAGATTTAAATATCTTATATCAGCTATTGTGATGATCAACCTAGAGTAGATCTTTGTTAAATCTAATCCTTATTATTTCTTTAAAATTCATGTGTGTCCTATGTTGTCTAGTTTATCACTTTCATAAGCTCATGTCTTCTTTGGATGAAAATTTCCTTTTGAAGACTTTTCTTAGATTTTTGAAAATTTCTGATACTTCAGAAGTTATGCTTTTTTAACTTCGGAAGTAAATCATGCCTTCAAAATAAAAAACTGTCTAAGAAGTTTACCTTCGAAAAAGTTTTCAAATTTATCCTCCGAAGCTTAAATATTATCTCAGACACTTACTCATTTTTAAGGACCATTTACTTCCGAAGCAAAATTAACTCTCAGAAGCTTTGTTAGTTTATACACAAAGCACTCAAGCTTTATTTTTCTTCTGAAGCAAAATTTTCAAATCTCTCAGGAAATTCTTCCGAAGTCATTTTAGCTTCGGAAGCTTTAATTAAAACTTTCGAAGATAATTAACCTTCGGAAGCTTTTTTGACTACCAAGAAAACTACTTTTTGAGCAAAAAGTAAACTACTTTTTCAGAGGTGGGACCGACATCCGGATTTCAAAGTTTATCCTCTTTTATTAAACTTTATCTGAAATCCTTCTCACATATAAACCCAACGGTTTCCCCCCTCTTTCTATCATCTGTTCTTCCTCCAACCTAAAAACCCAAATTTCTCTCTTAAATTTATTTCTTTCTTCTTCCTTCATCTTTAAGCTACTTCAAAATGGCCAACCTTGCTCAATGATCACAACTTTACCATGTAGCTACACAGACAACACAATCAAGTTGCTCTGTTATGCTCTGAGAAAGATCCTCATTTCTCAGAGGTTTGTCGTTTCTTGTCTCTATCAAACTACTTCACCTCCCTCACCATTGATCCTCCACTCTATGAGAATCAGTTGCTTGAATTCTGGAAGACCTGCCAAGAGGTCATTATGGATGGGGAGAAGGCACAGTCTGCCACAGTGCAGGGGAGAACAATCTTTATCACTCCGGCCATCATCAACCGACATCTTCAGCTGGATGATGAAGAAGGTGAAGTGTTCTTCCCAAAGGAAGTTGTTAATAATTCCTTTGAGCAGATGGGGTATGAGGGATATTTCTCTGCAAAGACCTTCAGGAAAGGGAAGGTCTCATCCCAATGGAGATTCCTGCTCCATGTGGTCATCCACAGCTTATCAAACAAGCATGGTGGATGGGACCAGATTCCTGAAGATCTCTCCTTCATAGTCCATGGAATGGTTCAAGGGGTCAAATTCAGGTACTCTCAGTTTGTTTATACAAATTTGCTTGCTAATTTAGACTCCTTAGAATATTACATGTTTCCTAGATATGTCCAGTACATTCTTAACTGCGAACTGGGCTCACAGTTACGGGAAATAGGTAACATTCTTAAATTGGGACAGATGAAGCCCGACATCTTTAAAATATTGACAAAGTCCACTGTTGGATTCTCTGGGGTAGAAACAGCCCTAGTCCCAAAAATGTTAGAGCTCATTGCTCAAGGTGACAACCTAGGAGCACAAGCTAGTGTTGAACCCATACCTGCTACTTCCCAACCACCCACACAGCCTCAAATCTCTATCACCTACCAAAGAAAATACAAACAAACCCCTGCTCAGACTATTTAGTCTGTGGAGGTCCCCATATACTCACCCATACAGGAAGAAGTGGACACTGGAGCTCCCATTTCTCCTGAGGAGCAGACCACTCCCATCTCTTCAAGAATCAATGCTGAGGTTCCTCATGCTCAGCCTGATGAGCTCATTAGCCCTACTGCCTTAAGCCATCACTCTGAGTCTCAACACTCAAGTGATCAACCTTTAGGGGACAGTTACCATCCCCAGCCTATAGATCTCAACCAACCCATTCCCAACCTTGAATTCTATACTGATGAAGATATAGGTTTCAGTGAGTATATGAATCTCTCTTCTTTCCCTCTACTCAAAAAGAGATGAGTACTACTGAGTCTCCTACATCTATCCCACATCAGTCACCTACAACTGAGGTGGACACTCCTGAACCTGTTCAGGATGTCCATATGGAAGAGCCTCTCACTTCTGAAAGTGATTACATCATTAAGACCTCAACCATGGCAACTCAGCCCACTGACATCTCAACTGAGACTGCCATGAGCAGAGGAAATCCAGTAGCCAAGAACTTAGAACTGGTCATGAGAGAAAGGACTCTGGTCCAATCTTCTCCACCCCCAGTGATTCTTCTGATGAAGATGAGGGGGATCTGAGACTAAAAGTGCAAAAACTGTCTAAAACATGCACTTACCTAGTCTCAAAGGGAAGTTTACATGAACTACTTTGAGGTCCATGCTTTTGGTAACTGTACATTGAGGTCTTGAGTCTGTAACTTTCTACTTTATGTACTTTATCCTTTTTGTAATAGATAAGGATGTGAGCTATGGCATGTCATAGTCACTAGTCAAAAGGCAATCTACCTTTTGACTCTACAATTGATTTTGTGTGTGTCTGGTCAATTGTATCCAGCTGGCTTTCAAAGTATAGTCGGCTGTAGGATGTTGTATAAGTATCTCATGTTCTTGTATCTTTCGAATATGCTTTTGTAACACTTGTAATAGAACATAGAGAAGGCAATATACTGCATTCTTGAAAACCAAACACTTGTGTTCTTTATGTTCTGTCTCATATATTACTTGTGTTCTTAGTATCACCACTTGGTTAATCCAGTTTACTGTTTGATCTAAGTTTAGTTTATCTCCTCTTTATGTTGTTGTGTTGTAACTCTACACCCTTCAACATTCCTGCATTTGGTATCAGAGCGTTCCAGGCTCTTGATATAAGATCACACCATCTTTAGATCCCTCACACACACAAATACTAAACTTTTCAAATGGCAGCCATTTCCAAAACTGATATGGAAACTGGAACCATGAACAAGTCCCCACTGATCACTCTTGATGAGTTTGACACCTGGTGTTTAAGAATGGAAGGTTTCATCAGGTCTCTTGATTCATGAATGTGGGAGTTTATTGAGAATGGACCTTTCATACCTAGCACACCTTCTGCTACTAGTGTTGGTATGATCCCTAAAGATGTGGCTAACTAGTCTGATGAAGATAGGAAGAGAGTAGAGATAGATAAAAAAATCCATGACAGCTCTTCAAACTGCCCTTCCAAACTCTGTGTACAAAGGTTTCAAGAAGTACAAAACAGCCAAGCAGCTATGGGATGCACTGAAATTGATGTATGAGGATTCTTCTGAAGCCAAGGAGAATGAGAAGGATCTCCTGAAGCAGCAGTTTGAAAACTTCACCTTCAAAACAGGTGAAACCATGACTCAGCAATACTTCAGGTATGTTGAGATTATGGATACCCTAATGATTGGAGGAGTTTCTCTTGAAAACAGAGACATTGTAAGGACGTTCATGTCCTCATTTCCTAGGCAGTGGACACACTACTATGTGGTGATCAAGAGAACTGAAAACCTTAAAACTCTTACTCTGACAGAGTTGTATGGGATTCTCAGTGGATACCAGATGGAAATGAACATGCAAGGTTCATCTGGCAACTCGAACAATTAAATGGGTTCAGCCCTACATGTGATTGAAAGGGACAGCATAGAACCCAAACATCATCTCTTATGCTACCCTGACAACTCACCCAAGGGTCCTTTCATCACCTTCCCAGAGACACCAAAGGAGAACTACACTCAAGGAAGCCCATTCCAAGAGACAAGCTCTTCTTAAGCTTTTGTGTCTTCTGATGAAAGCTCTTGGGGATCAAAGTTCTTTCGTGAACATATTATTCAAACTCTTATTTTTTATTTGTCGAGGCTCTAGGTTCAATCCCTATAGTTTCCCCTTAGGCTTGGTGAATCAAACCTTCAAAAGTCGACATCTACAACTGTATAATTACGAGCATAAACATACATCTTCTTATTCAAGTCCTTTGTAATCAACCAACCAAACTGAACCATGATAAAGTGAACAGATTCATCAGCTTCAATTAGACAAGCCTGAAGCCTCTTTAAATCTTCTCTTCCAAATTTGAGCCTATCAATAAGGTCATTGATATGGTGCTCTTTATCAACACGGTAGATGATTGCATGCACAGTATTCTTTTCACAAACCCATACCATAAGTTTGGACAAACTATTAATCAGCATAAGAGCATGGATTGGAATCTTTCTTGTATACTTGGGATTCTTGTACACCCTGGTCTTCACCGACTTATTGGTGTTTAGGTCTATGCGAGTCTTAAATGACTTTTATTTTACAGTAGTAAAGTCCTTGAAGTTGGTTTTGTTTTACCTCCAAATCATATTCCTTATCCAATTTGCCATTCAATAGTTCTTGGATTAAGGAATGACACTCTTCCGATACCATATAAAAATGATGCTCTAAGTATGTGGAAATTATGCTCATCCTAGTGATACTCTATTGCTCTGGCTATTCTTTTGATAACATGCATCTTCCTTTCTTCGTCATGAACCTAACTAAGAACTAATTCAGAGTTTTTATAATGGGTGAACAATTTAGAATGTCTCAGAGTATGAATATAAGCATGAGGTGCATAAGGTTGAGGAGCAAGTAATGAAAAATTCCCAACTTGACATACAACTACCTTTCAAGTCATTCTTTAGGATTAGAAGTATCGCTCTTTTGTTCAACTCTATAGTCTATGGGTATCTCACCTTTTTCTAACAAAATGTCGAGGAATAAGTTCTTCAAACTAATACCAAATATGTCTGTATAATCAATAGATTCCTCCATATCATCAAAAGACCCATTTCTTCACGAAACTCCCCAGCTAAGATTTGTTGGTGAAACATTCTTTCTCATGCAACTCGTCTATAGTTGGGTCAAGAGGTTGGTAATCCTCTAGATCTTCAAGCCTCGGTCCAGAGACATGTTTTGAACCTGGTTCTCTAGAAGGACGCGTTGTTGAGCCTAGATCTCCTCCGTGGTCGTCATCTCCAACATCTTTCTTCTTTCCTTTATCTCTTTTACCATCATCATAATCATCTTCATCAAACTCATCATTATTATATCCATGATAATCCATTTTATCCATACCATCATCATCCTTCTCAAGTTGTGAACTCTACATACTATGTACCAGAGTGACAATAGCATCACCAAAGGCTTGTGTCAAAGATTAAATGGTAGTAGTGTCTTTGGTAACAATCACATGAGGATCAGGATCAACTGTAGTAGTCTCTATATGAATAGTCTCAGCAATAGGATCAAGATCATCTGAATATTGTCTGCTTAATTCTCTAAACTCAGTTGATCTTTCTCCATAATTTGTACATAGCTAAACAAAAACTACTTTAAACTCTTGATCTTCAAATCCTTTTCATGTTTCTCTAACCGTAGGAGATCTATCATCTTAGTCTTGTCTACCATTTCCTTCTCTAAAAGTTGAACCTTGTGTTCTAATGTTGCAGGTGTTGGTGAACCTAAGGATTGCAGTGCGTCTATGCATAGAAATATTTTAAGACGTGATTGCAAAATTCTCTTCTATTGTCTTTTGAATGCACTTTATCTTCTTGTCACTTTTATTTTCCACAAGATTTATGAACTTTATCTGCAAATGAGGCATTTCATCCTTAGATTCTAGAAAGAAAACTCAAGTGAATATGGAAAATCCGTCACTAACAACCAAACAATATACACGTCTACCTAAGCTTTAAACACTAATAGGATCATATAGATCCATATGAAGAATTTTTGTAAGATAAGTATATGTAACGGGTTTATGAGAAAGTTTATTTTGTTTACCTTTGAAACTCAACAGACAATGTTCAACAAGCTGAAGTACTTTTGATGGTAAACTCACAACTTGATTTCCTCTGACTAATTTTTTCATGTTTCTTTATATTGACATATCCAAAGTGATGATGTCATAAGATTAAATCACTCTCCAAGGCTTTGGATAATAAGTATGATGTTGTAAAGAATGTGACATATTCATATCCAATAATTATGTAGCTTTTGTCTCTCGAAGTTTGCAACAACGCCCATTCCTTAGGTATTATAAAACCAGGCTTGATTATTTGACATTCTTTATCAACAAAATGTGTGGAATAATGTTTGTTACAGATTTGAAAAACACTAAGCAAGTTGTGTTTTAATTCCTCAATAAAACATACTTTTTCAAAACTTAACAAACCATTTGTCACTGTACCTTTCTTGGTAATTTTACCTCCCTTGTCACCGGCAAAGATAATATAACCACCACTTTGAGATTGAACATTATGTAATAGTGATATGTTGCTAGTCATATGTCTAGAATAACTACTATCAACATGCCATATGCTATCGATAATTCTCCTTGGTTGTTCCAACACATATTAGTAAATTAATTAGTTTTAAGAACCCAAGCCATTGTTGACTTGAGAACATTATTTTCATCCATATATGTTGATGACTTCAAAGTCATATCTCGTTTGTCATCAAAAATACAATCATCAACAGTCTCTAAAATTGTTGTTTTGACTTTTACTTTCCATTCTTCACCAGGTTTTGTTATTACTTAAGAATATGACATTTCTTTCATCAACACTTTGTGATTAAGATGATTTTTTAATCACATTTATCTTGTTCAAGTTTTTAATTATTGAAATCTTTGGTTTTTCAACAAAAGTTTTGAATAAATTGAATTTTTATTAAACTTGGCATTTAGAAACTAATGTTTTCTATTATGTGAAGTGGAATTATAAAAAACGTTGTCTGCTTTTTTATTTGCGTTGATGAATGCAATTTTTTGACATATGACTTGGTTTTCCACAAATAAAACAACTTGGTTCTTGTATTTTGTTTGAATATTGACAATGATTCACATGCATATTTCTCTCAAACTATTTATGATAACCACCAAAGTTATCATAGAATTCGGCTTTAGTATATCTTTGGCCATGTGAATCTTTAATGGTTACTTGTTTCTTTCTATCAACATGAACTTTTCTAGCTTGATCCGAAAGAATTGAGAAACGTTTCTTTGGCTTTTGATATGGATTTGTAGCTGATGAGGCATGATCTTTAGCTTTACTACTTTAAGACAAAGATGTTGGAATAGGACCAATCTAAGTTAAACCTGAACTACATAACATTTAGTTTTATAGAGTTAGTATCATTAGGAATTTTATTTAAAGAATTGAGTATTCGTTTTGTTTAATATAATCTTCCTTATGTATATTTTTGTCTGATGATGTTTTATTTATATGTTTTCTTTTAATATTTTTGTCGTTGTGTATATTTTTGCTTTTAGCTTCTCTTGTTTTGTCGAATGTGTTGAACAGTTATCTTAACATCAAAAAAATCAAGCTTTTCATTAACAAATAAGGACGAATTACAATCAGAAAAATTTTCATTACAATTCTTATTTTAATCTTACAAATCTATTGCATCATCACTTTCTTAATCCTCCACAAAAGCCTCCTTCTTCACACCTTCTCCATGAAAATGAGAATCATTGAATTTGG
This sequence comes from Flaveria trinervia, assembly GCA_025506515.1. NCBI lineage: Eukaryota > Viridiplantae > Streptophyta > Magnoliopsida > Asterales > Asteraceae > Flaveria > Flaveria trinervia. Next base: position 78,938,501 of record CM046444.1, on the reverse strand, counting down.
TTTTAGCTTTTATGGCAGGATCAATAGTCAAAAAAGTGTTAACCGAAGGTTTTAAGTCACACTTAGGCTGAAGTCCTAGACCTTAGCTCATTTTTAAGGCATACAAGGATAATCGTGATTAACAGGCGGTGCATTTTTTGAAAATCCAATACCTGTTTTTACCCCTAATATTCTATGTTTTTTGTGTAAGGCCCCGTTCCTGGAACGCTTACAGCTGGTCAATCATTGCACATAAAACATATATTTACATTAACTTTGTTGACACGTATATGTACCTAGATCCTGATCTGAATGTAATATGTCTTACACTTATGTCATTATTGGGTACTTAATGAAATACAAAATGTTTCGTTATGTCTATAAGGTTTAATATTTCATTAATGAGTTGTTTAACACATATTGACTTGATTATATAGGTTTGTGATTGTTTGAAGTGTTATGCATTATGTTATAATATTGAATACATTCAAACTTGGTGAAGTGATGTTCTCATGCGTCCGACTGGGCCATGCGCCCCAACAGTGGTCATGCGTCCGAATGGCCATGCGACTGAGTGTCCATGCGCCTAAATAGTTCATACACCTGAACAACTTCATGCGTCTGACTCAGTCGCACGACTGAACACTTAGTTGTGCGAATGGATCAACCTCATGGCTCAATTGCACGAATGAACCATGCTAATGGTTCAGTCGCACGAATGAGCAATCCTAACCTATAAATACCACCTAATTCGTGGAAAAACATAAGAATTGAATCCACTTCGACTCCAGACGTACCCTAGCTGTCCAGAAGCGTCTATGTTCGTACTCCAAGTTCATAGAACGTTGTAGATCGATTCCCAATCGATTCTTGACGTTAGATTCAATACGTTATTGTCTCTACGTGCGTTCTCACTGATTGGATCCCCAATCAAATAGGATTCCGCACTATTTGGTTGGTTTAGCACGTTAATCAGTTGGTGTTTGGTCAAATACCAGAACCTAACAAGGGGTATCAGAGCTTTGGCTCTTAATTACATGTTGATTCAATCGTTTTGATACAAAATTGTGTTTTTGCATCAAAAACGCAATCTTTTTGTGTCTAACAGAGTCTTGGACGTTTCCTGATCGAAAAATATAGTTTTTCCGGCATACGTCTATTAGGGTTTGGTAAAATTCGAGTTTTTACGGCCAAAACAAGTTTAAACTATGAATTATCAAACTTCAGCAGGTTTAGTCGCATGATTGTCTCAATCGCACGACTGAGTTCATCCGCATTCTTCAACCGCACGATTGAACTCATTCGTACCCTCATTCGTACGACTGAGATCTTCATTCGGATTGCTCAACCGCATTAGCTTATTCGGACGACTGACTCATCCGCATTTGTTTAGTCGCACGATTAAACCATCCGCACTTGTTCAATCGCCCGAATAAGCCCAATCGCATACCTTCATTCGCATTCATCAGCAGTTTGTTAAATAGTAAAGTTAAGTGAAATGGAGGATCAGTTTTCAGCATACACAGCAAGTAGAGATACACGTATTCAGAATCTACTACTGTTGGAGAACGAAGTGGGGATTCACAATAAACCCCCGAAGCTTGTCACGCTAGACGACTACCCACAATGGAAGCAACGTTTCGAAATCTACTTAAATGGAGTGGATACAAATTTGTGGGAGGCAATAGAGTCGGGGTACAGCATGCCAGTAGGAGCTGACGGAGTAAAACTTACTCTAAGTGGCATGTCAGATGCACAGAAGGTAAAACACAACGTTGAGAAGAAAGTCTATGCCTTGCTTACTCAGTCTATTCCGAAGGATATTTTCCATCAGTATTCAGAGTATACTCAAGCAAAGAAACTTTGGGATGCGTTAGAGAAGAGGTACGATGACAATGCCTCTCTGAAGGCTACCAAGGCAAAAGCCTTGAAGAAGGAGTTTGACAACTTCTCTTCTATGGGAAAAGAAGGCCTTGATGATGTGATCGATAGATTCTACCACTTGATGAGTGAGATGCACACTCATGGAGTGGTTACTTCGATGGAAGATAAGCTATCCAACTTTGCTGATGGATTACTAGAAAAATGGGGTTCGTTTGTTTCAAATCTCAGACATAATGGAATGCTCTCGAAGTTAGATATAAATGACTTCATTCTGAAACTGAGAGAAGAGGAGCTTAGGATGAAGTATCAAGCCCAAAAGGCAAACTACGATCAGAATCCTGCACTCTACAATGCTACTCCTTCAGTCAAGACATCTGGAGCACCACTGCAAACCGCCTTCATCTCAAGCGCAGCAGTTCAAGCACAACCCTCAACTTCAGGATCCGAAATATCAAGGTCGTCCAGCACTTAATATATGATACCTGAAGCTAATGCAGCAAAGCTTAAAACCGACAACCTTGGGAATGTAACTATGGAGGTGGCCAGAGAACATATGGACCTCTTAGCTGCGGTGGTTCAATCCTATGATGGATTAATTGCTGGAAAAATAGGTAACTGCCACCTAGAAGATGAAGATTATGAGCAGGTGGATGAAATGGAGTTGGAACGTATGGACATAATGTGGGCTCTGGCAAGTGCTGTCCGACGAGCTAAAAAGTTTTTCAAAAAGACCGGACATAACCTGGTTGCAACAAAAGACACAACCTTTGGGTTTGATAAGTCAAAGGTTACATGTTTCAATGTGGTGAGAAGGGACACTTCAAGAGGGAGTGTATAAAACCAAAGAAGACAGGTAATGGAAATCCCTTCTTGTCATTTAATCATCAAGACAAGGCCACAACTAGTAATTCTGACTCATCAAGTAAGGATCCAAAAGCCTTAACTGCTAATAAAGATGAAGGACAAGACTGGAGCTTTTGGTTCGTCTCACCAGGAGAGTCCAATATAGCTAGTCTGGAGGATATTGATAACGATTCTACAAGTGAAGGAGATATAGCAGTAGAGCTCGCGATGTCAAATTCTGAAGATACTGCAAAATGTGGTCAACTACCTACCTGAAAAAGAAAAATCTGCATCATCATCTGAATCACCAGAACCAGAGACAACCGAGCCGGCACTCATGGCTGATTCTTCTTCAACATCCCAGGTAAGTACTACTGACCAACTGTTAATAATCATGCTTGCTTAGAATGTAATAAATTCAGAGAAGTTATAGATTCAAAATTTGTGAGGCTATTAGATCATAATGATAGCTTAGTGAAGGATCTGGAACTGTGCACAGAAGCAAATAGACTATTGAAACAAAACGAGCATAGTTACAAGGAAAAGATAGACCTATTAAATAAACAGCTGAGGGAAACTGAGGTAGTTTCCTTTAACCAAGAAAATGACATTAGGTACTATCTGAACTCTCTTGAGGACATTAAAAAGCAAAAAGCAGTTTTAGAAGTAGAAGTCAATTCATTAAAACAAAAACTGCATAGTTGGACAAGCTCATCACACATTGTCCAACACTTAGTAAGAGAGAGAAATAATAAGGAGGGACTGGGATACAAAGTGGTTCCACCACCACCTGAGACCTTGATGAACACCAAGAGTAAACCAATTAACAATAACCCATCAAGGATCACGTGGTGTCTACTCCTCTTGTAAATGATCCAGATTCCATAAGTAAATCAAGTGAATCCGATTCTAAACAAAAGGAGGACACTTCAAAGGCAAGAGGAAAGATGCCATGTGTTAACCTAGAAAAAGAATTTGGAAAAGTTAGCTTAAAGTCAGGGTCTAACAAAGTTAAACAAGAACCTAAAAAGACTATAAAATCTAATCAATCATGTGCATCATGTCACAATCCAGGGAAACAAGAGATTAAAGATGTAAAACCCGATAAAGCAATTAATTTTGTAAAACCAACTCATACATCTAACAAAGTAGTGTCTCAGTTCAAACACAATAAGGTTGACCGTGTGACATCTACGTCTCCACCAAAACAATTAAACCGTAAAGTTGAAAGCAGATCCTGCTATAATTGTGGAGAGTATGGTCACATAGCGTCTCACTGTCCTTATTACCAGACACCAAGGAAGAAAGTTGAAATTTTTGCATCTACATCTAGATCTTTTAAGAGGAACTTAGTGACGCCTCCTAAAAGGGATTCTGAACTCAAAGTTCAATCATTAGCCAGTCGACTGTTTATCACAAATAGGCCTTACACAAATCTGGATTATGGAAAGAAAAAACCTCTTCAATGCCTGAAAATGAGAAGGTTAAGTTTGATAATGTAAACTTTGTCCAACAATTACAAAATAACCTGCTTTCTGTCTCTCAAATCTGTGATAAAGGATTCAAGGTAGTTTTTGACAACCAAAAGTGTTACGTTCTAAAGAAGGAATACATGATCCGGAGGACCAGATCCTTATGTCAGCTTCAAGATATAATGATCTTTATGTCTTAGATCTATAAAAGGCATCCACAACGGATAGTGAAGTCCAATGTTTCTTGTCCAAAGCTACTGAGAAGGACTCCATCTCCTGGCATAGGAGAATGAGACACATAAATCTGAGAAAAATGAATCACTTGATCTAGAATGATCTTGTGAGGGGAGTAAATGTCAAAAACTTCCAATTCCTGGATTTCTGTGTTGCATGCAAAAAGGGTAAACAGATGAAGAAGTCTCATAAGGAGAAGAAAGTTCATTCTATAGACCTTCCTTTTGAGCTTCTTCACATGGATATGTTTGGTCCAGTCAGTACCAGAAGCATCGCTGGCAACTTGTATTGCTATGTTATTACTCATGACTACTCAAGGTTCTCTTAGGTAATGTTTCTGAAATCCAAATCAAAAACATTTGAAACCTTCAAGGAATTGGTAACTACACTGGAATCCCTACACAAGCTGAAGGTACGACAGGTGCGCTTAGACAACGGAACCGAGTTTAAGAATTAGAGGATGGAGGCCTATTGGAAGGAAAAGGGAATTGTGCATCAATTTACCTCAGCATATACCCCAGATGAACGGCATTCCTGAACGAAAGAACCGCAGCTTGATAGAGACGGCACGGACAATGCTGGCAGACTCGAAACTGCCTATCCAATTTTGGAATGAGGCAGTGGCAAACGCATGTTATACTCTTAATCGAGTTCTGGTAGTAAAACGCCATGGAAAAACATGCTACGAGTTATTACAGCGATGTAAACCTAACTTGGAACATATCGAGCCGTTTGGCGCTCCGTGCACCCTGCTAAAGAAGACTCAGGAGGGAAAATTAGTGAGAAGGTTGATGAAGGGATCTTTCTAGGATACAACATACCGAACAAGAGAGTTTACAACAACTCAACAGGCCAAGTAGAGGTGTGGTGCAATGTTGATGTTCAGAGATATATCACACCACCTGCTGGAAAAGGGCTTGCCTACTTCTTCGACTATGATGGTTTCTTCAAGACCTTCCACATACCTATCCCGCTTCAGAAGATGACTTGGCAAACAAGATGATGTATGATGTATTGAACACACCATCTCAAGATTCAACAAGTCATGATACTACCAACTCAGTTGGAGCAGTTGATGCGAGTGATTCTTCCTCTGATGAAGACAATGAAGAAAATGATCAAATCAACCAGGATGTACAGGTTCGACTTACACAAGTTCACCAGCACCAGCAAGTGATACTTCGGAATCATCAGAACCTCAGACTCCTACTGCCTCCGACCTAGAAGCAAATACTCATAATTTTGACTCTAAGGTGGTTGTTCCAACAACTCCTGGATCACGTCTAAACGTCTATCATCCATTGGATAACATTATAAGAGATGTGAGATCAGGGGTTCAGACCAGAAATCAGCTATACTCAGCTGATTATGCCTCGTGATGGAAAAAGGATACCTTCACGACGGTGCATACCGCTGCTTTGTGTCTCAGTTCGAGCCAAAGTATGTTAGTGAAGCACTAAATGATGAGGCTTGGGTTAGTGCCATGCACGAAGAACTTCTTCAGTTTAAGAAGTTAGGTGTATGGACATTAGTCGATAGACCTAAAGGTGCTAAAGTCATTGGCACCAAATGGGTCTTGAAATGCAAGAAAGATGATCAACGGGTGATCATCAGAAACAAGGCTCGGCTTGTTGTTCAGGGTTTTCAACAAGTTGAAGGTATTGACTACAATGAAGTATTTGCACCAATGGCAAGGATGGAAGCCATCCGCATATTCCTTTCCTATGCATCTTATATGAAAATCAAAGTTTATCAACTTGATATGAAGAGTGCATTCCTTCATGGTGAGATCAGAGAAACAGTGTATGTCAGTCAACCCAAGGGATTTGAGGATCCATATCATCGGGATAGAGTCTACAAACTCGACAAGGCTCTCTACGGGCTTCATCAAGCTCCAAGGGCTTGGTATGAGAAACTTTCAACTCATCTTGTGAAACACGGATTTCGTAGGGGAGTCATTGACTGCACACTATTTATCAAAGAAAAAGATGGAGACTTACTGCTAGTACAGATCTATGTAGATGACATAATCTTTGGTTCAAAGAACGAAGAATTATGCAAAGAATTCGAAGCAGTTATGAAGGCGGAGTTTGAGATGAGTGCCATGGGGGAGATGAAGTTCTTTCTCGGGTTACAAGTGGATCAGACACCAAATGGAATCTTCTTACATCAGACCAAGTATGTACGGGATATTCTCAATAGGTTTGACATGGAGAATGCCTCCACAGCTAGAACTCCACTAGCTACAAACCATGATGTAGCACCCGATGAGAACGATGATCTGGTAGATGCCACTATGTACCGAGGGATGATTGGATCTCTCATGTATCTCACTGCCTCAAGACCAGATATCATGTATGCTACATGTTTATGCTCACGATATCAGGCAAAGCCTAAGGTGAATCATCTAATTGGGGTCAAAAAGATATTTCGCTATCTAAAGGGCACACCCACACTTGGGTTGTGGTATCCTCATGATGATGACTTTGAACTTACAGCGTATAGTGACTCGGATTACGGCGGCTGCAAGATGAACTACAAGTCTACATTAGCAGGGTGTCAGTTCTTTGGGAGAAGATTAGTAACCTGGCAGTGTAAGAAGCAGACCTCGGTTGCTTTGTCAACCTGTGAAGCCGAATACGTTGCTGCTGCAAGCTACTATTCCCAAATCATATGGATTCAATAGCAAATGTGGGATTACGGTTTGCATTTCACTTCCACTCCTATATTTGTTGATAACTCTGCTGTGATTGCAGTCACTAAAAACCCGGTCCAACATCCTAAGACCAAACACATCGGAATCAAATATCACTACATACGTGACTGTTTTGAAAAGAATTTAATCGATGTGATAAAAATAAACACTGATTTTCAACGCACTGACCTCTATACAAAGGCTTTTGACAAACCACGTTTTCTATATCTGTTAGAGGTCAATGGCGTTAAAAGAAAAGTGAGGTCATTCCTGAAGATGACATGTATAGTCCGATGCATCGCGTCTAGTTTCTTTTAAAAAAATTTTAAATTTTAGTGTTATTTAAGTTTAATTCTCTTGTTTTTTTGGTAAATGTTAGTTCGTTAATTACACTTAGTGTCCTTTCTTGCTCATTAAAATCCTAAAACGCAAATCCTTAGAGGTTTTAGTATTTTAGGGGAAGAATAGGTATATAAAAATAAAAAACGAGGGAAAAGGAGAGGCAAGGCGATAATAAATAAGATCGTACGTGTGATACCGCTTTAATGTGTGGAATATGATAGTACACAGGTACAAACCATTTGAGACTTTAAAAATCAAATTGAAAAGGATGCAAAGTTCAAGTATAAGTTTGTGTAGTCTGAGCAATATAAAGGAAATATGATAGTTAAGCTAGCTACTACCAACGTAACACAAAGAAAGTAGACCTAGAGGTTGCAAGACCACAATTGATATGTTGGTAGATTCAACACAATAGATGACTATACCTTTTTGGTGATCTCAAGATTAACTAAAATGTTTGACTAGCTGTGGGTAACACCTTATCCCTGGTTAACACAATCAACAAGATTCCAATAAGGGGTGACGAGCAAAATAAACGCCACAAAAGTATGCATAAGACCAAAGCATGAGCAAAAGCACATGAAAAATGCAAATACAATCAAACTGATAACCTAGGTGTTGGTGAGATTTGTGCTAAAAGAAGAAAAATTGCTCAAACAAGAAGATAGATTATGTGTCTCTCTGCTGTGCGATGGCACTAACCTGAGGATAAGCATAACCTATATATTCTAGAACTCATTGTTGTTTGCCGCCTCTCTGTTGTGTGATGGTACTGACCTGAGGATTGGCTTCTCTTTGAAAATTCTATGAATCGTCGCTTCTTGAACACTACCCTAAGACCGCTCAAAAATCTCTTGAGGAATGTTGATTACCATATGAATGTGGGATCCCCAAATGCTTGTTAAAATAAACAAACCTTAAAACGATTACCAAACTGTGTTGAAAGTCTGTGTATGGATTTAAGAGGACAAGTATGCTGACAATCACTGTGGCTACAATTTTTGAAAGTTCAAATCAGTGTAGGGACCTAGGAGTACTAGTATGACTTCCTAAATTTGCTAAATGACTCAGATGAAAAACAAGGAAAGAGCATCAAAGTTGTTTTAATAACTTGTCCTGAATGATTTGAATATCCTGTATGATTCCAACTTAAATTGATCCATGTATGATTTAAATGATTGAGGCTGCTCTCTTAGAATAATTATTCCTTAGAATTACATCTTAGGAATTAACTCTCACAAAAACACAAAAACATGTCTTACTTTTTTTAGTTTTCAGTATTATCTCTTTTATTTCTGTACAAAGTTTGTCAAATTCAGTATGTTAGTATCGGACTATGTCATGGAAGTTGATAAGGTGACAAAATGTCTTAAAAGGATCACGTCTGAGGTGATTAAAAGTTTTAAGTTAAAATGATCATGTCTGAGATGATCAAGTGTTCATAATGTTAAATCAACAGTTTAAATGGGTCTAAAAGTGAAATGGTCATAAAGTTAGAAAAATTTAAAGAGGATGACCCATTCGCACAACTAGACCATGAGTATGGACCAAT
>CM046444.1:78734125-78929400 GCA_025506515.1 Flaveria trinervia | reverse complement strand
TGATAATCATGATAATTCATCCACGTCAGCCCAATCTTTACGAGCGATTCTCCAAAGAAACGTCTAAATCATAACAATTTATCGATTGGTATCGAAACTTGAGAATCGTTCTAAAGCAAGAGAAACAATCATATGTTTTAGACGACCTTGTCCCCGATCAACCTACTGAGGATGATGAGGAGGCCTATAACGATGGGATAAAATACACTGGGGACTTTGTCCAAGTGTCTTGCCTCATTTTGGCAAGCATGACTCCGGATCTCCAAAAGGAGTATGAACATCACGTCGCTTATGACATGATAACCCAATTGAAGGAAACGTTCCAACAGCAAGCGAGGGTTGAGCGCTTGAAATGGTTCGAGCGCTCCATGCATGTCGTATGGACGACAACCAATTAGTTTCATCTTATGTACTAAAGATGAAACGTCACATTGACCGCTCGAAAGACTAAACTGTCCCGTCTCAAAGGAATTGGCCACAGATTGATCCTCAATGGCCTTACCAAAAGGTTCGAGACATTCGTGTTGAACTACAACATGAATGCTTGGGACAAAAGCATTGTGAGCTTCACTCCATGCTCAAAAACGGCCGAGGCAGCCATGGGTAAAAGGGTTTTTACCCGTTCTCACCACTAATGAAGGTGGGAACAAGAAAAGGCCTCATCCCACACCAAGGCAAGAGTTGCCAAGGGTAAGGGACCTGTAACAGGAATAGGGAAAGGGGTGGCAAGGGTGCCACCCAACGCACAGGAGAAGAGGCAAAAGGTTGCTTCTAATGACCCATGCTTAAAGTGTGGGGAGATTGGACATTGGGAAAGAAATTGTCCTGTCCATCTCCAAGAGTTGAAAGCAAAGAGGGATGTCGGGCAGACCTCAGGTACCATATACATCATCCATATTAATTTAAACTTAATATCCTCTAACACATGGGTATTAGATACCGGATGTGGAACTCACATTTGCAATTTGTTGCAGGGGTTCAAAAGAAGTAGCAACTTCAACAAAGGGGGTTAGCCTCTACATGGGCAATGGGGCTAAAGTTCAAGTTGAAGCCCATGGTGACTACATCTTGAAACTTCCAATGGTTTGGAAGAATTTTGTATAATGTTTTGTATGCTCCTAGTTTGACTAGGAACAATATTTCCGTGGCCCTGTTAAAACATTTGGATATATTATCATTATTGGAAATGAAATTCATGTTACTTTGAATGACATGTTTTACTATAAAGCTACTCCATCAATGGTATCTATGAATTGGTTCGTGAGTATACATTGAATGATAGCTTATTGTACCAAACTAGTGTAGGATTCTATGTGCCCAAGACACTAGAATATTGATGTGGTTAGTACGTTATGATCCAAGTCAGGTTATACCCAATGACAAGCTTAGCAAACACCAATTAATATTTAATTGATGATATGATCATGCAATTAAATATTTACACCAATTAGAAAATGGGTTTTCTATAGAAGTTGCATATGAGATGGAACAATTTATTAGGATATTTGTTCAATAATATTATTTTAATGTTATTAAAAAGGTTAGATAACATTACAAATTAATAATAGGAGTGCGCATAGATTGTACAATTAAAAGGTCAGTTGTATCTATCTAGTAAAAGGACTAGTTAACACATACTTTTATGTGTGATAAAATTTAAGGGGGAAACTTTTTTTAAAAGGCTTGGCCGCCCTCCCTTAATTCTCATTGGACCTTTGTGTCCTTGAAAACACACAAGTCTTGACTACCCTTGCACACAACTACTCATCATTCATTACATGCAAGAACACCAAAAAGAAAGTGCTCTCTCTCTCTCTCTCAATAGCTACGGCCAGAGCAGCAGATTTGGAGTTTTGAGAGCGGTTTTTGGTGAGTTTGGTGTTGATTCTTCCTAACAAGAAGGTGCTTTGTAAGGAGGCTTGGGGTATACAAGCTTGAGGGCCTTCCTTGGAGTTTTGGCCGAGATTTGAGGTTTGATCATCCTTCTTCCCTTGGTCGTTTTAGCTGCTGGAAGGAGGTAGTTTGGCAGCTTGTTTGGTTGTCACATTATGAATGTTTATGTTTTATATAGCTTGCTTATTCACATATTAAGATCCTTTGATTTGGGTTGGTTTTTTCATCTTAAAACACCATTAAGAACATGAAATTTTCAGCTATAAACATGTTATAATGCTTTACTTCCGCTGCGTTTTTCAGAAAGTTTAAAGGTTAAACTTGTTTATTTTGTGTTCTAACAACACCCATCAATGGCATCAAGAGCCGGTTATGTGGATAACTTGCTTGTTATTAGTCTTTAAAATTGGTTTTAAAGAAGTATTATCACTTATTATAGGCTGATTTTGGGCTGCTATATTTTGTATGAATGATTCCCCAAACTTCAAAGTCATATCACACATGCTAGTGATTAGACCTTGAAAGATATATATTATGAAATGTTGATTGTTTGGACAATGTTTAAAACCCAAAATTTCAGTTTATGTTGGCTGAAATTTGGTGGTTTTAAGTGGGGTTTCATTATGGTTTGGATGATATGTTCATTGGATGTTAGTGTGCATAACCTAGCCTTTGGCCTTTTGATTTGGATGATTGGAATGGTTGGTTTTATTCATTCAATTGGGTTGTAATATTTATGTTTATTATTTGGGTTGTAGTTATTTGTTCATTTGGTTATGTAATTAATAGATTAGGTGCATTCTTTTATTAGAAAAAAAATATTAGGATACATTTGTAAAAGGAAGATGCACAAGATCAAGACCCAAAGATGGACATCAAAGACATGGAACTTGAAGCATATGGATGCAAGTTCAAGTGGGGTCTATGAGACCTCAATTTTGTGTTGATTTCAACCCTTAGGAAAGACCTTATGATGACACTTGTGATGGCAAACAAGTGTTGTCAAATAGTGGCTATGGTTATGCACTCATGTTTGTATGTTTATGCTTGTTTGAATGTTTGTTATTTGATTGTATGGTTGAAATTTTGACATGCATTACAAACTAATTAACAAACTTAACAAGTCATAAAAATGATGGTTCTTAATCATTAAAGTAATAAAAGGTTATTAAATGATTTAATGATTTTAAAGTTTAAAAATTGTTTTAATCAAAGGACCATAGGGTACCTTGTATTTGAAAGCATGCAAATACAAGTACATAGAGTTTTCTAAAACTTGTATTATGAAATCTCTAAAAATTTAAACAAGATCAACACCGTCCTTTTACACAACACTTGAGTCACTTGGGAACTCTTAGTGGTATAAAGATCACCTAACCATTTTGAGGGAACTTGCGACTTGAGGTGAGAATGCCTTATTTGTGGGGATAAAGGTCACCTAACCACTTATTTTGGCAAACTCACACGTAGGTGTAAGTAGGGTATTTGATTTGCAAACCATGTCAAATGGATCACCTACGGTGTGGTTTCAAATGGTGTTGTGATCGGATTAACATGCCGACTTTACATATGATGTTTCAAGTCGATCCCATATTTCTAGAAGTTGCAAATGGTTGCAATCGTCAAACGTTGACCACCTTATTAATTTAAATCGTGGGATAAAGGTCACCTAACCACAATTTAAATGTAATGTTGGGTTCTAGATTTTAATATAAAAATGACCTTGAAGGCATTAATTATTAAAATAACAATATCGAAAATACTAAAATAGATCTTTGTTAAATTTTGTAGATGGCCACCAACAATGAAAATCACGATAACTCATCCGCGTCCAACCAATCATTACAATGATCCTGCAAAAGGAACGTCTAAATCATAACAACTTTATTGATTGGTATCGAAACTTGAGAATCGTTCTCAAGCAAGAGAGAAGATCATAGTTTTTAGAGGACCCTATCCCCGATCAACCTACTGAGGATGATGAGGAGGCCTACAACGATTGGCTCAAGTACACTGAGGACTCTGTCCAAGTGTCTTGTCTCATGCTAGCGAGCATGACTCGGGATCTCCAAAAGGAGTATGAATATCACGGAGCATATGACATGATAACCCAGCTGAAGGAAACGTTCCAAACGCAAGCAAGGGTTGAGCGCTTCGAAACGGTTCGAGCACTCCATGCATGTCATATGGACAACACCACTGTTTTCATCTTATGTACTTAAGATGAAAAGTCATATTGACCGCCTCGAGAGGCTTATTGTCCTGTCTCGAAGGAATTGGCCACAAATTTGATCCTTAATGGCCTTACCAAGAAGTTCGAGACTTCGTGTTGAACTACAACATGAATGCTTGGGACAAAAGCATTGGTGAGCTTCACTCAATGCTGAAAACAGCCGAGGCGGCCATGGGTAAAAGGGTTTTACCCGTTCTCACCATCATAAAGGTGGGGAACAAGAAAAGGCCTCATCCCGACCCCAAGTAAAGGAGGTTGCCAAGGTAAGGACCCGTTTGGGGAAGGGGAAAGGGGTGGCAAGGGTGCCACCCAAACCACAAGAGAAGAAGCAAAAGGTTGCTACCAATGACCCATGCTTCAAGTGTGGGGAGATTGGACATTGGGCAAGAAATTGTCCTGTTCATCTCCAAGAGTTGAAAGCCAAGAGGGATGTCGGGCAGACCTCAGGTACAATATACATGATTCATATTGATCTTAATGTTACATCTTCAAACACATGGGTATTAGATACCGGATGTGAAACCCATATTTGCAATGTTTGCAGGGGTTCAAAAGAAGTAGGGACTTCAATCAAGGGGATGTTAGCCTCTTCATGGGCAATGGAACCAAGTCCAAGTTGAAGCTCGTGGGACTACATCTTGAAACTTCCAAGTGGCTTGGCTGTTATTTTGAAGAATGTTTTTAATGCTCCTAGTTTGACTAGGAACATTATTTCTGTATCCCAATTAAGACTTTATGATTATGTATTATCTTTTGTTGAAAATGATATTCATGTTTCTTTAAATGATATTTCTATTTTAAAGCTATACCCATTAATGGTATTTATGAGTTGTTCATGAAAATGCTTTAATAGTTCATTGTACCATACTAACACCAAGAAACTCAAGTTAGATTTGAGTGATACCTATCTTTGGCATTGTCGTCTTGGTCATATAAACAAGAAACGTATACAAACACTTCAAAAGAATGGTCTGTTAAAAACAAATAAATGTGATTCATTTGATGTTGTGAATCTTGTTTACAAGGTAAAATAACTAAGGCACCCTTTAGTGGAACTAACGAAAGGGCAAAAGATTTATAGGAATCATACATTCGGATGTATGTGGTTCTTTTAAGCCAATGACTAGGATGGTGAAAGATACTTCATTACCTTTACCGACGATTATAGTCGCCATGGGTATGTGTACTTATTAAGGCACAAAGATGAAGCTTTTGAAATGTTCAAAATCTTCAAGAATGAAGTGGAAAATCAACTCAACAAGTCGATTAAGTTCTCCATATCGATAGAGGAGGTGAATACCTAAGTGATGCTTTCCAAGATCATCTTAGGAGTTGTGGGATTGTCTCACAACTCACTCCACCTGGACACCACAACATAATGGTGTGTCTGAGAGAGGAATCGACCTTATTATATGATTCGATCTATGATGGCTAGAAGCACATTACCTCTATCATTTTGGGGTTTCGCTTTGCTCTCCGCGGCCCGTATTCTAAATATGGCCCCAACCAAAAAGGTTGAAAGGACACCTTTTGAAATATGGCATGGAAGAGTTCCATCCCTATCATACTTAAGGGTCTGGGGTTGTGAGGCTTATGTAAAACTCCCACCCCAAACAAATTGGAAGTTCGATCCACCAAGTGTATCTTTGTTGGATACCCTAGAGATTCTATGGGATATTATTTCTATGATCCACTGGAACAAAGGTGTTTGTTGCCAGAAAGGGTGAGTTCTTAGAAGCAGTGTTTGGCCAAAAGGTGAGTTCTTAAAGCAAAGTTCCTCATGAAGGAACTAGCAGTAGAACAGTGGATCTTGAGGAGGATCAAGAACCACAACCTCATGCACGTTTGGTTGAACTAGCACTCACATGAGGATGTTGAAGATGATCAAATGGTTGATCAATACACACAAAATGTTGCAAGAGTGGTAGAACTAGTAATCCACCTGAAAGATACGGATTTTTCATGGATGGATGCTATGTGGTAGATTCAGATGAACCGACCACACACCATGATGCAGTCCAATTCGGATTGTGACAAATGGCTCGAGGCCATGAGCGTTGAGATGCAATCCCTGCATGACAATCAAGTATGGGACTTGGTTGTACCACCTCTTAATTCCAGAGTAGTTGGCAGCAAGTGGGTTTTCAAGAAAAAACGATATGCATGGAAACTTGGATACTTATAAAGCTAGAGTTGTAGCAAAGGGTTTCACTCAAACTAAAGGGGTTGACTATGATGAAACTTTCTCACCTGTTGTAATGCTAAAGTCTATAAGGATATTGTTTGGCATAGCTGCTCATTATGATTATGAGATTTGGCAAATGGATGTCAAAACCGTTTCCTAAATGGATATCTTGAGGAAGATGTCTATATGGTTCAGCCTGAAGGTTTTGTCAATCCAAAACATCCTAATAAAGTATGCAAGTTAAAGAAGTCAATCTATGGATTGAAGCAAGCGTCGAGAAGCTGGAATCATCGTTTTGATGAGGAGGTAAAGAAATTTGGCTCATCAAAAACGCTGATGAGGCTTGTGTGTATAACAAGGCTAGTGGGAGCATAGTAACTTTCCTAGTATTGTATGTTGATGACATACTACTATTTGGAAATGACATTCCAACCTTGGAAGGGGTAAAACCTTGCTTGGAAGTTGTTTTTCCATTAAGGATCTTGGAGAAGCCGCCTATATTCTGGGAATAAAGATCTATGGGATAGATCAAGGCGGTTGATTGGTTTAAATCAAAGTGCGTATATTGATAAAATCTTGAAAAGTTCAAGATGGAGAACTAAGAAAGGTACCGTACCTATTCAAAGAGGAACGATATGAGTACGACTCAATGTCCTAGCTCAAAGGATGAGCAAGATAAAATGAAGGCAATCCCATACGCATCTGCTATGGATCCATCATGTATGCAATGATATGCACTCGACCGGACGTGTCATGCGCCTTAAGCATGACAAGTCGTTACCAGCGAAATCCTGGAAACAGTCATTGGATGGTTGTTAAGAACATACTTAAGTACCTAAGGAGGACAAAGATATGTTCCTAATCTATGGATCTGGTGATGAGGAACTCGTTGTAAAGGGTACACGGATGCGAGTTTCCAAACCGATCGTGATGATTCTCGGTCACAATGGGATATATTTTCATTCTGAATGGAGGAGCGGTCTCTTGGAAGAGCTCCAAGCAGGATGTGGTGGCTCTATCAACTACAGAATCAGAATACGTTGCCCCACCTCATTGGCAGCTCAAGAAGCTGCATGGTTGAAGAAATTCATTGCCGATCTGGAGTTGTCCTTCCATTCAGGACCCCCTAGAGATCTTTTCTGAAAACGAGGGTGCGATTGCTCAAATCAAGGAACATCGTGCTCATCAAAAGACAAGGCACATTGAGTGGAGATTCAACTACATACGAGATGAAGTTGAAAAGGGAAAGATATGTATTCGCAAAGTTCACACGGATCAGAACATTGCGGATCCTCTCACGAAGCTCCTTGAAAAGGCAAAGCATGAAGGTCATACTTGTGCCATGGGACTTCGATATTCTAGTGATTGGATTTGATCTGTAAATTTTGTATTTGGATATGTGGAACTCTTTATTATTTGAATAATATTATTTGGTTATAATGTTTCAATTAATGTTCCAATTTAGCATGTTTAATCCATGAGTAAATTGTTCTCTAAATGTCCGTAGTCGTTCATACTTGTGGGAACAAGTGTGAGGGTAAGATTATTATGAACTTGGATTGGTTGATATTCATAAGGAGAATATAGAGCAATGGGTTGCTACCAAAGTTCATAGATATTTGTGGGATACAAATATTGGACTAACCCGCATCAGAAATTTTACTACATGGAATCTTATTGATTGATCATAAGTAAATTTGAGTAAATGGAGAATATCATTTGGTATCCTCCAACCTGAGATACATATTGGGTTTTGATATTCACAAAGTATTATACCTTGAGCTAATTCTTCACTGTCCTGAAATAATGGACAACACATAAGGGTATGTTCAGGTATGACATGAGGTGTTTGTAAGAAACGTATGTAGTCAAGATGGAATTTGTTCCTCTTATTCGTTGAGAGTTAGATGTCTAAGGCCTGATTAAGTTAAATCAACAAGGAATGATCATTCTGTGTCCTTGGATTTAACATGACATCTGTAACAAAAGGATAGATGATTAATTCACCTAAATCATTTCAAGTAGGGTACTTGAAAGCGATGATGTTATTGAATGGCTATAAGTCATGCGTATTAAGGGTAGTAAACCGTTGTTAGGCGGTATTTACTGCTTGCATCAAACTTCTATGAATCTTGGGCAAGTGGGAGATTGTAGGATTCTATGTGCCCAAGACACATAGAATATTGATGTGGTTAGTACGTTATGATCCAAGTCGGTTATACCCAATGACAAGCTTAGCAAACACCAATTAATATTTAATTGATGATACGATCATGCAATTAAATATTTACACCAATTTAGAAAATGGGTTTTCTAAACAAGTTGCATATGAGATGGAACAATTTATTAGGATATTTTGTTCAATAATATTATTTGTAATGTTATTTAAAAAGGTTAGATAACATTACAAATTAATAATGGGAGTGCATAGATTGTACAATTAAAAGGTTAGTTGTATATATCCAGTAAAAGGACTAGTTAACACATATATGTGTGATAAATTTAAGGGGGGAAACTTTTTTTAAAAGGCTTGGCCGCCCTCCCCTTATTCTCATTGGACCTTTGTGTCCTTGAAAACACACAAGTCTTGACTACCCTTGCACACAACTAACTCATCATTCATTACATGCAAGAACACCAAAAGAAAGTGCTCTCTCTCTCTCTCAATAGCTACGGCCAGGAGCAGCAGATTTTTGAGTTTTGAGAGCGGTTTTTGTGAGTTTTGGTGTTGATTCTTCCTAACAAGAAGTGCTTTGCAAGGAGGCTTGGGGTATACAAGCTTGAGGGCTCCTTCCTTGGAGTTTTGGCCGAGATTTTGAGCTTTGATCATCCTTCTTCCCTTGGTCGTTTTAGCTGCTGGAAGGAGGTAGTTTGGCAGCTTGTTTGGTTGTCACATTATGAATGTTTTATGTGTTTGTATAGCTTGCTTATTCACATATTAAAGATCCTTTTGATTTGGGTTTGTTTTCCATCTTAAAACACCATTAAGAACATGAAATTTTTCAGCTTATAAACATGTTATAATGCTTTACTTCCGCTGTGTTTTTCAAAAGTTTAAAAGGTTAAACTTGTTTATTTTGTGTTCTAACAAACCCCATCAACTAGTACCAAGAAACTCAAATCGGATTTGAATAACAGTTACCTTTGGCATTGCCGTCTTTGTCATATAAACAAGAAAAGAATACGAACACTACAAAAGAATGGTCTTTTAAAAACAAGTGAATATGATTCATTTGATGTTTGTGAGTCTTGTTTACAAGGTAAAATGACCAAGGCACCTTTTAGTGGCAAAGCTGAAAGGGCAAAGGATTTATTAGGTGTCATACATTCGGATGTACGTGGTCCTTTTAAACCTAGGACAAGGTACAATGAAAGATACTTGAAGAATGGTCTTTTAAAAAAGAATGGTCTTTTAAAAACAAGTGAATATGATTCATTTGATGTTTGTGAGTCTTGTTTACAAGGTAAATGACCAAGGCACCTTTTAGTGGCAAAGCTGAAAGGGCAAAGGATTTATTAGGTGTCATACATTCGGATGTACGTGGTCCTTTTAAACCTAGGACAAGGTACAATGAAAGATACTTCATTACCTTCACTGACGACTATAGTCGATATGGGTATGTGTACTTGTTAAGACACAAAGATGAAGCTTTTGAAATGTTCAAGATTTTTCAAAATAAGTACAAAATCAACTCAATAAGTCAATTAAAATTCTCTGCACCGATAAAGGAGGTGAATACCTGAATGATGCTTTTATGGACCATCTTAGAAGTGGTGGGATTGTCTCACAACTATCTCCACCGGGAATGCCACAACATAATGGCGTGTCCGAGCGGAGAAATCGAACTCTATTGGATATGGTTCGATCCATGATAGCTAGAAGCTCATTACCTCTGTCATTTTGGGGTTTTGCTCTGCTCTCTGCGGCCCGTATTTTGAATATGGCCCCAATCAAGAAAGTGGAAAGAACACCTTATGAAATATGGCATGGAAGGGTTCCATCATTTTCATATTTGAGGGTGTGGGGGTGTGAGGCTTATGTGAAGACTCCCACCTCGAACAAGTTAGAAAGTCGTTCCACTAAGTGTATCTTTATTCGATATCCAAGAGATTCTATGGGATATTATTTCTATGATCCAATACAACAAAAGGAGTTTGTTGCCAAAAAGGGTGAGTTCTTGGAAACCAAGTTCCTTATGGAAGAAACTGGTAGTAGAACTATGGATCTTGAAGAGGATCAAGAACCGTAACCCATACACGTTTGGTTGACACTCATTCAACATGAGGATGTTGAAAGTGATCAAATAGTTTATCAATACACAAAAAACGTTCGCAGATCTAGTAGAACTAGTAATCCACCTGAAAGATATGGATTTTTCACTCATGGATGCTATGTGATAGATTTCGATGAACCAATCATATACCATGATGCGTTGTCCAATTCGGATTGTGACAAATGGCTTGAAGCCATGAACGTTAAGATGCAATCCATGTATGACAATCAAGTATGGGACTTGGTTATACCACCTCTTAACTCCAAAGTAATTGGAAGTAAATGGGTTTTCAAGAAGAAAACTGATATCCATGGAAACTTGGATAATTATAAAGCTAGACTTGTAGCAAAGGGTTTCACTCAAACTCAAGGGGTTGACTATCATGAAACTTTCTCGCCTGTTGCAATGCTAAAGTCTATTAGGATATTGTTTGCCATAGCTGTTTATTATGATTATGAGATTTGGCAAATGGATGTCAAAACGGCTTTTCTAAATGGATATTGAGGAAGATGTCTATATGGTTTAACCTGAAGGTTTTATCGATCCAAAACATCCTAACAAAGTATGCAAGTAAAGAAATCAATCTATGGATTGAAACAAGCATCGAGAAGTTTGAATCACCGTTTGATGAAGAAGTAATAAATTTGGATTCATCAAGAACCTGATGAAGCTTGTGTATATAAGAAAGCTAGTGGGAGCACTATCACTTTCCTAGTATTGTATGTTATGACATACTACTATTTTGAAATGACGTTCCAACCTTGGAAGGTGTAAAAACCTGGCTAGGAGTTGTTTTTTTCCATCAAGAATCTTGGTGAGGCCGCATATATTCTGGGAATAAAGATATATTGGGATAGATCAAGGCGGTTGATTGGTTTAAATCAAAGTGCATACATTGATAAGATCTTGAAAAGGTTCAAGATGGAAAACTCCAATAAAGGTATGGTACCTATTTAAAGAGGAACTGTTGGACCAAAAGAACCAATGAGCCTGATCAGAAAAACCTCTAAGTCCCACAAACATCACAACAACTGCTGAAGACTTGATCAGCTGTTTGACAAAGTCTGAAGACTGCAACAGCTGAAGAACAAAAGTACTGAAGAACAACAGCTGAAGACTAAAGTACTGAAGAACAACAGCTGAAGATCTAAAGTACTGAAGACAACAGCTGAAGATCTAAAGTACTGAAGAACAACAACTGAAGATCTAAAGTGCTGAAGACTTCAACAGCTGAAGACTAAAGTACTGAAGTACAACAGCTGAAGACTAAAGTACTGAAGTTCAACAGCTGAAGACTAAAGTACTGAAGTACAACAGCTGAAGTATAAAGACTGAAGACATCAGCTGATGACAACAGCTGAAGCTCAAGTACAACTACTGAAGCCTTCAGAGTTTGTTACAATAGCTGAAGAAGCATCTTCAGTTGTTGTGATGGTTTACCTTTCAGTAGTTTTCTTTGTTTCAGTATTAGTAAAACAACTGAAGAGTATGTTCTTCAGTTGTTATAGTTTCAATAGTTTCTTTTCAGTAGTTGTAATAATAGTTAACACTTAGCATTTTTGTAAGAAGATGTCAGCTGTTTGACATCATCAGTAGTTGTGTTAACTATCAGTAGTTTGTAATAAATTCTGTTAGATGTCACTATCAAGTGACATCAGCAGACGTCACATCTCTTATATAAGAGGTGTTGACCTAATTGCTATTGTGACATTCCGTTACCACGAAAGCGAATATTGGATGAAATATTATTTGCAGAATTCTCTTTCTATTACCGTTTTTGTTCTTACATTGAATATCTCTTGGTTCTTGTGAATTGGCTAATTCATTGTTAGAATTCCGCTGCTATACTCTCTAATCAATCAAACGTATATCACTGATCCTAACAAGTGGTATCAGAGCTAGTTAACCATTGATCGATCTTACAATTGATCATTGAAACTGCTAATTGATATCTATGTTTGATTGAATTAGCATATTTGCAAGAACTAGTTATAGATTATTGAATTTCTGATGCTTTCGTTCATTTATTTTGAGATCTCTCTTGGTTCAATTGGTTGTTGTGTTTTTGTTCTAAATCTGTTATAGCTTAATTGAATTTGATTGAATCTGAGATGACTACTCCTTCTAATGATCCTCACAATACTGGTTCTTCAACCAAGCCCCCGATGCTGGTTAGGACCGAGTATAACATATGGCAGCGCAGAATGCTTCATCACCTGTCTGTTAACAGTTCAGGTTGTTGGACATCTGTGGTACATGGACCACATAAGCCTATGGTGAACAATCCGGAAACCAATCAAATGGTTCCGAAGAAGAAGGAACAATACTCTGATGAAGATGGAAACTGTTTGAGATTGATGCTAAAGCCTATGGAATTCTGGCCATGGCACTGCCTAATGAAATCTATTCAGGGCTTATGCATCATGAAACTGCTCATGATCTCTGGAATGCCCTGAAGGAACAATTCGGTGGCACAGATGAGGTCTTAGCAAACAACAGAGAATCCTTGCCCAACAATATGAGACATTATCTCATAGAAAGGTGAGACACTGACTCAACAGTTTGAGCGTTTTTCCTGCTTGATCTCTGAGCTGAAAATGGTGAAACAGGAATACACCAACAGCCCAATGAATAACAGGTTCCTCAGATCACTGCCTGAGAGATGGGACACATACACTATTGTCCTACGCTCCAGTGCAAATCTGGATAGCCTATCTCTCACCCAACTTCATGGGAAACTGCTTAGATTCGAAAGAGAGATAGAGCAAAAAAGGAAACTGTCCTCATCAGGAAAGCTCACTGATGACTTTGTACCAGGGAATACTGCCTTGGTTGGTCATGAGTCAGAATATGCTGCATGTGAAAGCAATTATGATGAGCATATTGATTTCTCTTCAAATAGTTCTGATCATGCATTTGTTGGTATTGATAGTCATTCTTGCAGTGATAGTGACAATCTATGCTTCATCATGGATGATTTGAAAGGAATAGTTGATGATGCTAGAAGAGATGGATATTCTGAGCCAAATGGCATTGATTAATATCAGATCTCAGAAGTTCTACAAGAGAACTGGCAGGAAATTTCCTGGACTCTCTGGCAAAACCAAAGTTGGTTTTGACAAGAGTAAGTTGAGGTGTCACAAATGCCAAAGGCTGGGACACTTTGAAAGAGAGTGTAGATCAACTAGCTAACTCTTTTGCACCCTTTGTGACTTTTCCTAGTACTAGTCCATCAAGCTCCCATTTCACAACAATCCCATGCATTGCCTGAACCTCAACCTTCCCAATCTCATCAACAACTCACCTCAATAACACCCTTCTTCACCCCAGGGTTGTTGACTGGCAGTTTACCAGATGATTTGTCTGGTCATGAACAACTGTTCACTGGTGCTGGTCAACATGGTGGTGACAGTCCCTTTGGAAATCTAGCTCTTATGGCTTTGGATTCTGCTGATACTTCATCCTCTAATGCCTCTATACCAAAGGTATCACAGGTATCCTCTGAGGCAAAAGCCAAACTATGTTCTGAATCATGCATAGCCGCATTTGCATTATTAGAGAAGCAAATGTAGCTTTAATTAACAAGAACATTGAGCTAGAACAAACAATTTCCAAACAAAGCTGAATTTGAGTTGGCTTAATGATAAGAATGATGAGATTTACAAACTTAAATGCCAAATCACTGATGATAAGGCTAGGGAAGAGATACTTCTAGAGAAGTATAGAGATCTCAAGGAACACTTGCAACTACCCAGGTAGAGTGTGATCGATGGGTAAATTCTTGCAAGGGTTTTGAAATGCTTCTTAGTAAGCAATCTGATTCCAATGTGAAGTTTGGCATTGGTTATAATCACACTGCTCTACCTACAGATTTTACTCCCAGAGCAGAGTAGAATCTGATGGTGAGAGCAATAACCAATCCATTTCATCATGTGATCTACTTTCTGATACAGCACCATCAGAAGTAGAAGTCAGCACTAAGCCCTCTCAGAACCTATCAGCTGATGTTGATGGTTCCACTGCTTACACTTACATGATCAAAGAGTTGATCAACTCAGGAGTTAATTCTAAAAGTCCTGAAAGGACTGGAGAGCAAGATTTAACACCTGAAGTTCAACTCCTACTACTGTCAGTACTGAAGAGAAGAAAATTGTCAGTAGAAAGAGTTTGAAGACTACTAAAGAGGAAGTCAAGAAAGCAAACAATGCTTCCAAAGTACTGAAGAGCAAGTCTTCAGTAGTTTCATCCTCTTTAGTTGATGATCAACATAGATGAAGAAGAAACCATGTGCAGTATGTGGCTTGTTCAATCATCTTACAGATGATTGTTGGTACAAAAGAGATCCAAACTCAAACATAAAGAGGAAATTAAAAGAAAATGGTTAAAATGAAAACTAAGTTTAAAGCCACATTTGTATCAGCAACATCAATCCTGTAACCCTTAAGTCCATAAAGAAATCCAAAAGGAAGGGGTTAAACAGGTAACAGCTGAGATTGCTCAAAAGAAGAAGGTGCAACATAGGAACTTATCAAACTCCAATGCAAACGTGTCTGAAGAGCTGAAAGCTTTATCACAAAATCAGACACAGCTGGTTATGATGGTTCAACATCTATGGGAAGAGTTAACCAATTAGATGTTCCTATGTTGAAACCACAGAAAAGGAGGTCCAAGCCAAAGGATTCCTCTTCTTCACCATCTTCTCCTCTCAGGCTGTTGTTTCCATCAAACCTGTTAGTTTACCATCTGTTGATGAGAACAGGCCCAAAACCAAAAGGTTTGGGTCTCCAAAACTAACTGATTGTTTATAATTGCAGGGTTCTTCAACATGCCAAAGTAGCATCTGGTATGTAGACAGTGGGGGATCTATGCACATGACTAGGAACAACTCTCTTCTTTATGACTACTCTCAAGGAAAGAAGGGGTTTGTTTCTTTTGGAAATGATGCTAGGGGTTACATCATTGGAAAAGGCTTTGTCTCCAATGGAGAAATAAAGTTTGATGATGTTAATCATGTGGAAAATCTCAAGTACAATCTCTTGAGTGTCAGTCAAATGTGTGATAAAGGCCATGTTGCTCTTTTCACAGTCAGAACCGTAGGATTCTGTCATCCAAAGTTCTGCATTTGATTGATAAGGTGTTGGATGATCACACTCTCCTAAGAGCCAACAGGACAGGAAGAGTGTATGCCTTAGATCTTTCCAAGAAAATAGATCTCAGAGGCCATCCTTGCCTATTTTCCAAAGCCTCTCCTCAAGAATCTAAACTGTGGCACAGAAGGCTGGGTCACGTTAATTTCAAAAACATGAATCAGCTGATCCACAATAGTTTAGTCAGAGGCTTACCAATAAAGGAGTTCCACTGTGATGAAACCTGCACTGCTTGTTTAAAAAGAAAACAGCACAAAGTCTCATTCCCTCCTATTGAAGAGCCTAAGTCCACTGCCTGCTTGCAATTACTGCATATGGATCTATTTGGTCCTGTGAGAGTGATGAGCATGGCAAAGAAGAAATATTGTCTGGTAATTATGGATGATTACTCCAGATTTGTATGGACTTTCTTTCTACATTCAAAGGATGAGGTTGCTCAGAAGATTATTCACTTTGTGTTGTATGTTGAGAAGTAGTATTCCCTTTCAGTCAAGTGTATAAGGACTGACAATGGAACTAAATTCAGAAACCATACACTTGATGACTTCTATCTTTCAAAGGGAATCAAAAGGCAGTTTAGCATCCCACGACTCCAGAACAAAATGGAGTAGTGGAGAGGAAGAACAGGACCCTAATTGAAGCCGCAAGGTCCATGTTGGCTGACTCTGGTTTGCCACTGACCTTTTAGGCTGAAGCTGTTACCACAGCTTGCTATGTGCAGAATAGAGCCTTAGTAAATCAGAGGTTGATGAAGACTCCTTATGAAGTTCTCCATCACTTGGCTCCTCTAATTTCATTTTTCAAAGCATTTGGGTGTCCTGCTTTATTCTCACACAAAGGATCAACTCCAAAAATTTGATCCTAAGGTGGATGCAGGGTACTTTGTTGGTTATTCATCTACTTGCAAGGCATACAGAGTCTTCAACTGCAGAACAAAGATAGTTGAAGAGACTTTGCATGTGAAGTTTAATGAATCTCCTATGGACAAGATTCCACAAAACCCTGTGGAGTTATTTGATTTGGACATACTGCAATATGTTCCTTATCAACCTCCAGCTGTTGTAGATCATGTGGATAATCATCTTCTGCAGCATGTCTTCCACCTGGTGGTATTGATGATGATGATTAATATCAATACTCACCTATTCAAGTTTAGTGACCAACTGCCTGTGTCTGCTAAATTTGATGTTCCTGTAGCTTCAGCAGTTCCATCCACAACAAATGCTGATGAGATCTCTGATTCCTCTACATCTTTTGAGTTACCATCCAATTCTTGGTTTTAAGAGTCTACATCAACATCTGCTGCTGAAGGTCCTACAAACACTTGCACAGATCTCATTGTTTATCAAGAACTGAAGAATCACCCAATGTCTCAAATTATTGGTGATATCAATGCTGGAGTTTCAACAAGAAGCCATTGTCTAACTTCTGCTTCTATGCTCTCTTCATCAGTCAGCTAGAGCCAAGAACTATCATGTTGCTTTGAGAGACAATGGATGGGTTGAAGCCATGCAGCTTGAGCTACTTCAGTTCAAGAAACAGCAAGTGTGGGAACTGGTTCCTCTTCCCCCAGGTAAGTGTGCAATAGGCACTAAATGGGGTTTTAGAATAAAACTGATGAAAATGGTTTTATTGTTAAGAACAAGGCAAGACTGGTTGTACAGGGGTTTTCACAGAAGAAGGTATTGATTATGATGAAACCTTTGCTCCTGTAGCCAGACTAGAGGCAATTAGATTGTTTTTAGCCTATGCTGCATTCCACAATCTTGAAGTTTTTCAAATGGATGTCAAAAGTGCATTTTATATGGTAAAATAAAGGAAGAAGTTTATGTGTGTCAACCACCAGTTTTGAGGATAATAAACATCCTGAATGGGTGTATAAACTTGATAAGGCTCTTTATGGGTTGAAACAAGCTCCTAGAGCTGGTAAGACACTTTCCACTTTTCTTCTTAAGAATAATTTCACTAGAGGCTCCATTGATAAAACTTTGTTTATTAAGAAGGTGGATCAGCATAAGCTACTTGTTCAGATTTATGTTGATGATATCATTTTTGCATCCTCTGATCCCCAGTTGTGTGATGATTTTACAACATTAATGAAAAAGAGGTTTGAAATGAGTGCAATAGGAGAATTACAGTTCTTCTAGGCTTGCAAATTAAACAAAAGGCTGATGGAACATTTATTCATCAGTCAAAATATACAAAAGATCTTTTGAATAAGTTTGATTTACAAAACTGTAAGCCCTGTTCTACTCCCATGTGCAACACCATACAACTGGATGCAGATCAGAAAGGTAAAGCTATTGATGAAACACTTTACAGATGATGATTGGGTCCTTGATGTATTTAACAGCTTCTAGACCAGATATCATGTTTGTTACATGTGTTTGTGCTAGATTTCAGGCTGCACCTAAACAGTCTCATTTGATTGCAGTCACGAGGATCTTTAGATATTTGCAAGGTACACAATCTCTAGTTTATGGTATTCCACTGGACACTCTTGCAAATTAGTTGCTTTTTCAGATAGTGACTATGCAGGGTGCAAGTTAACTAGAAAGTCAACTTCTGGTGGTTGTCAATTCCTAGGCAACTGTTTGATTTCTTGGCAGAGTAAGAAACAAACATCTGTTGCTACATCAACTGTTGAAGCCGAGTACATTGCTGCTGCAAGTTGTACTTCTCAGGTACTCTGGCTTCAGAACCAACTTCTGGATTATGACATTACAGAGACTAAGACTCCATTATTAATGGATAGTGCTTCAGCTCTGTGTATTGTCAAAAATCCAGTCCAGCACTCTAGGACCAAACATATAGAGATCAGACATCACTTTATTCAAGATTGTTTTGAAAAAGGTCTGATTGATCCTAAGTTTGTGCCTAGTGCTGATGAGCTTGCAGATATTTTTACTAAGCCTTTGGATAGTTCTACTTTCCAAAACCTTGTGTTAAGGCTTGGTATGCTGCAGCTAGAATAAGAAGAAGTGATACTACTGATGATCTCAGTAATAAGTACTAATATCATTAGTACCATATCACATAGTACTGCTTCTGTTACACAACTGATAAAGTACCAACTACTGATGTAGTTGTAACTACTGATGTTGTCAAAACAGACCGTACTGATTCCTATGAAACAACTGAAAACAACAAAAAGGCTGATGAGTAAGTGTTGAGGACAGTATGAAACAGCTGAAAGGCTATGAATTGACGAAAACTACTGATGAGAACTTTCTCTTCTGTTTTGTCTACAACTGTTGTTTCATCCTAAACAACTGATGACAAAACCATGTCTTCAGTAGTTTCACACTACTGATGACTAATACCAAGTCATCAGATGTTTACAACAACTGATGACAAAACCATGTCTTCAGTAGTTTCACAACTACTAATGACTAATCCAAGTTTCAGTTGTTTTCAAACATCTGAAGTCAAAACCATGGTCTTCAGTAGTTTTATAACTGCTGATACCTAAAACCACGACTTCAGCTGTTTCAACGTCTGAAAGGGTAATACCATGTCAACAGTCGTTTTAAAACTACTGATGACTAACACCAAACCCTTCAGTCATTTTTCTAACCCGTACCTTATAATATCCCTGACCTAATCCTTTAGAGCCTTATCTTCTTCAAACCTAAAGTTCATATCTCCAAAACTTCTCTCTCATTAATGGCGACCATGCAGCTCAAACCGCGACACAACTGTATAGCTTACCTCACCAAATCGCCATTCTGGGCTAAGTTCGATAATGCTATTGATCTTATGGTCCAGTCACCCTACAAAACGGCCTTTCTTCTCAACCCAATCCTTCATGCCGAATCCCTTAACCAGTTTTGGATGAACGTCACCCTCACCACTGGGGAGAACAACACAGAGTCTCTCCGGTCGGTCGTCAACAACCACCAAGTGGTCATCACTCCCGATATACTTCGTCAAACCTACACCTGGATGATGCCACATTTCCTGCTGGATATCCAAAGGGCACAACTGATTTATCCTTTGCCCACCATGGATATCAGGGAAACCTTAGTGCCTCCACCATACTGAAGAAACACTTCCATGATGCTGAACGTCTCATATTTCACATGGTAAATGTCTGTTTGGCTCCTAAGACTTCCTCTTGGGATCAAATGTCTACAAGGTGGCAGCAGGTACTATTCTCTATCCTTGAGCAACAGAACTAAACTTCTCTGAAATCATTTTTCTGGAACTTAAGGACATGGCCTCAAAATCTATTTCTAACCGCTGGATATTATATCCTCGGTTCATTATGGCCATAATAGAGAATCAGCTAAAAGTGAGGGACATGTTGGTCTCGGAGTCCCTGCAACGACTGTATTGCCTGAAGTATACTCCAGGCACAACTCTGACCAAACGTTGAAACAGGCTGCCAGGCTGCCAGGCTGCGAAAACCCACGCAGTTGGAACCCACAGCCACCACCTCCAGAACAAATTCCCCACTACACCCAAATCCAAAAAGCCAAAAAGGCTACTCAGGGAGATGAGTCCCCTGAGGATGCCCCTGTACCACAAACACAGGAACCACACACTGGTCTTAACCCCCCAGTTGTGACACTGACTCAACCAGCCACAGCTGCACACGTATCCTCTCAACAGGATCCTGTTGCAACCAACATTGGGGAACCTACACTGCTGGAACCTATCTCCCTTGAGAGGGTTACCATTGAAGCGCACCATTCTCCCCGGGTGCAATCTGCTTCCACCCAATCACCACATGCAACCGTCCCCAAAGTCCTACATTACTTGTGCACAAGTGCTGACTCAGTTGCACTCCTCACCCCCTCCCCAGATACCAATTACAACTGGGAATACTTCTACCATTGAGGGGGAGGACCAAAGTGCAGCTGAGAACCCACAGCATAGGGGTTACAATGTTCCTTCTCCTAGTGTAGCAATGGAGATTGGAACTTCTGGTGAGGCTGCCACTTCTCCTGCTTCAGCATATGATCAGGTTGTAGTTGGTACCATTACTAAGACCTTACCAGAGGCAACTGCTGATGAAGGACAAAGTCCTGAGGCAGGAAGTCCCCAGTTCCAAGACAAAGGGGACATGCTACAACTGAGCTACACTCAGTGCATGTTCATCCTGATCCTATCAGGAGGTCAGGTGATTCAGTAACTACTGATGATGACCTGGGCTTCTT
Source organism: Flaveria trinervia (assembly GCA_025506515.1). NCBI lineage: Eukaryota > Viridiplantae > Streptophyta > Magnoliopsida > Asterales > Asteraceae > Flaveria > Flaveria trinervia. Next base: position 78,908,506 of record CM046444.1, on the reverse strand, counting down.
TTATGATGTAATCGCCCAAAACACCATCCTAGAAGAGGAGGTGAGCAGACTCAAAGAGCTGCTTGCCAAAACTTCTAAGGAACAAAGACCATCTGCCTCTACCACCTCACAGATGGCACCTTCATCTGAAGGTCTCACAAACACTAACTAAGCCACTCCCAACAACTCAGCCACCTGCCTCTGCTTCTGGCACTATTTCTCAGGAACAGAACCCTCCCGAGCAAATATTTGCTATCCTTCAAAATTCCCTCCCTCTCATCACACCCATAATCACTGACATAGTGATCAAAGCCATTGATAAGAGGCTTTCCTCATAATACAACCATTGATAGAGGAGGTTGTGGGCAAACAGCTTTCTGCAATCAACCCCTTGCAACCAATGCAACCAAAAAGGGGGAGATTAAGTCAGTGAAAGCAAAAAGAAAGAGGAGTACAGAGGAGAAAGAAAAGGAGAAAGAAACAGAGGGATAGTAGTGAAAAGGAGTTGGAGTTGAATGTGGAGACCGATAAGAGAAGGAAAAAGAGAAAGCCTTGGAGCTACTAATAAAAGAGGCTGATGCCGAACACAGCAGATCAATGGACAACATCATTGATCAGCTGTTTAGGCAAGGCCATGACACTGATAAACTTGACTCTGAGATTCGACGATTAGAGATTGAAGAAACCCAGAATAGATGGGCAAGTTATGAAGTGTTAGAAGAGAAAAGGCTTGAGATCATGATTAGATTTATTGCAAAATATCTTGGAAGATCAATGATCAAAATCAAAGCTTGGTCCAGGGACAGTATCTTGGCAATCACCACCAAGATCTGTTCGTCTGAAGCATATACTAAAGGACTTGTTATTGAAGCTTTGAATGAAGCGGGTGCTGGGAGCAGGACTGAGCTAGCCAAGCAATCAAAAGCCATACTCACCTCAAAAATGCTAGAACAGCCTGTCAACATTCCCACACCAAAACCACCAAAACACAACCCACCAAACCAACTCCCTTACCCTCAAAACCATAGCCGATGATATACCCTTGAAGAAGAAGAGAAGGGTATTGAGGCTAGAAGATGATGAAGATAGGCTGCCACTCTCAGCTGTGATTCAGTTGCCTAAGGCCATAAGTTACTCCTCAGCAATTACTCCTGAATTCCAAAGACAAATGGTTAAAGTGAAGCTAGAAGAAGAAGAGCTTCATAAACAGCATGATGAGGAATTGCTGAAGAGAGTTGACAAAGCTTATGCAGCCACATCTTCTATCATCAATATGAAGAAACAAGCCCTCATACTTTACACTCTCAAGCATACCTTTCAATATCAAAAGGAAAGAGTGAGGATTTGGCCTGATCCTTGGGTGTCTCACAGAATTCATAAGAAAAACATACCTCAGAGATACATTGGCCAGGTGAAAAAGATCGTAGATGAAGTGATCTCTCTGGTCTTTGTAGTTTCACCCTGGGAAATCCTAGAGGACTTCAAGAAAGCCTATAAAGCTAATCTAACCCCTCAGAAGATGCTGGAAAACAAATAGTGAAAAAGGGGTTAGTTTACAAGAGGCTTGAGGAAGTCAGGAAAAATGAGCTCCAGTTGTTCCTAGAGGGTAATCACCCGGATGAGTTTGCTTACAGAATAATAACACTGTGGAGCTAAAGAATGGAAACAGGCCAAATACCTGTCTGAGTATTATGGGCCTGAATCATTGTTTGAAGGAGGTGCTGAAGAGCTAGCCATGGAGGAACAAATCACCTTCCTTGAGGCCTACACAAGAGAGTCGTACAGACTCATCATGGGGAAATAGATCTCATGAATGGGGTAATAACTCTGTGTCCCATTCCCCAAAACAGAGTTCCCATTCATACTTTGCCAAACAAATCTTTAAGACTTCTTCCCTGGCCGGTGCTTAAAAAGGGTCACTTCTGAGCTGATCTAGAAGACAAAAAGACCAAAATTTCTGCCATAATAAGTGGGACAACTCTAATAAGTTTAGAGGTTTTGGCTGCATTGGTTCAGGGGGAGTTTGTTGGACCAAAAGAACCAATGAGCCTGATCAGAAAAACCTCTAAGTCCCACAAACATCACAACAACTACTGAAGACTTGATCAGCTGTTTGACAAGTCTGAAGACTGCAACAGCTGAAGAACTAAAGTACTGAAGAACAACAGCTGAAGATCTAAAGTACTGAAAACAACAGCTGATCTAAAGTGCTGAAGACTTCAACAGCTGAAGACTAAAGTACTGAAGTACAACAGCTGAAGACTAAAGTACTGAAGTTCAACAGCTGAAGACTAAAGTACTGAAGTACAACAGCTGAAGTATAAAGACTGAAGACATTAGCTCATGACAACAGCTGAAGCTCTAGTACAAGTACTGAAGCCTTCAGAGTTTGTTACAACAGCTGAAGAAGCATTCTTCAGTTGTTGTGATGGTTTACCTTTCAGTAGTTTTCTTTGTTTCAGTATTTGTAAAACAACTGAAGAGTATGTTCTTCAGTTGTTATAGTTTCAGTAGTTTTTTTCAGTAGTTGTAATAATAGTTAACACTTAGCATTTTTGTAAGAAGATGTCAGCTGTTTGACATCTTTGGTAGTTGTGTTAACTATCAGTAGTTGTAATAAATTCTGTTAGATGTCACTATCAAGTGAAATTAGCAGACGTCACATCTCTTATATAAGAGGTGTTGACCTAATTGTTATTGTGACATTCCGTTACCACGAAAGCGAATATTGGATGAAATATTATTTGCAGAATTCACTGTCTATAACCGTTTTTGTTCTTACATTGAATATCTCTTGGTTCTTGTGAATTGGCTAATTCATTGTTAGAATTCCGCTGCTATACTCTCTAATCAATCAAACGTAGATCACTGATCCTAACAGGAACGATATTGAGTACTACTCAATGTCCAAGCTCAAAGGATGAGCAAGATAAAATGAAGGGAATCCCATACGCATCTGCTATTGGATCCATCATGTATGCAATGATATGCACTCGGCCGGACGTTTGATGCGCCTTAAGCATGACAAGCCGTTACCAGCAAAATCCTGGAACCAGTCATTGGATGGCTGTTAAGAACATACTTAAGTACCTAAGGAGGACTAAAGATATGTTTCTAATATATGGATCTGGTGATGAGGAACTCGTTGTAAAAGGTTACACGGATGCGAGTTTTCAAACCGATCGTGATGATTCACGATCATAATCGGGATACATTTTAATTTTGAATGGAGGAGCTGTCTCTTGGAAGAGCTCTAAACAGGATGTTGTGGCTTTATCAACTACAGAATCTGAATATGTCACCGCCTCATTGGCAGCTCAAGAAGCTGCATGGTTGAAGAAATTCATTGCCAATCTAGGGGTTGTCCCTTCCATTCAGGACCCCCTAGAGATCTTTTGTGATAACGAGGGTGTGATTGCTCAAATCAAGGAACCTCGTGCTCATCAACAGACTAGGCACATTGAGCGGAGATTCAACTACATACGAGATGAAGTTGAGAAAGGAAAGATATGTATTGCGGATCCTCTTACGAAGCTCCTAGAAAAGGCAAAGCATGAAGGTCATACCTGTGCCATGGGATTTCGATATTCTAGTAATTGGATTTGATTTGTGATTTTGTATTTGAATATTTGGAACTATCTTACTACTTGAATAAAATTATCTGGTTATAATATTTCAACAAATGTTCGAATTTAGCATGTTTAATCCATGGGTAAATTGTTTACTCTAAATGTCGTAGTGGTTCATACTTGTGGGAACAAGTATGAGGGTAAGATTATTATGAATTTGGATTGGTTGATATTCATAAGGAATTAATAAAGAGCAAATGGTTGCTGCCAAAGTTCATAGATATTTGTGGGATACAAATATTGGACTGACCCGCATCTCAAATTTTACTACATGGAATCTTCCAGATTGATCATAAGTAAATTTGAGTAAAGGCGAATATCATTTGGTATCCTCAGACATGAGATACATACTGGGTTTTGATATTCACCAAGTGTTATACCTTGAGCTAGTTCTTCACTTACCTGAAATAATGGACAGTACGTAAGGCTATGTTCAGACGTGACACGAAGTGTTTGTGAGAAACGTATGTATTCAAGATTGAATTTGTTCCTCTTATTCATTGAGAGCAAATGTCTAATGCCTGATTAAGTTAAATCAACAAGGAATGATCATTCTGTGTTCTTAGATTTAACATGACATTTGTAACAAAAGGATAAATGATTAATTCACCTAAATCATTTCATGTAGGATACTTGAATGGGATGATGTTATTGAATGGCTATAAGTCATGCGTGTTAAGGGTAGTAAACTGTTGTTAGGTGGCATTTACTGCTTGCATCGATCTTCTATAAGTCTTGTGCAAGTGGGAGATTGTTGGATTCTTTATGCCCAAGACACATAGAATATTGATGTGGTTAGTACGTATTGATCCAATTCGGGTCATACCCAATAACAAGCTTGCAGACACTAATATATAAATATTTGATTGATGATATGATCATGCAATTGAATAAATACACCAATTTAGAAAATGGGTTTCTAAATAAATTGCATATGAGATGAAACAACTTATAAGGATACTTTGTTTATGGACATTATTTGTAATTTTATTTAAGTTGGTTAAATAATATCAAATTATAATAATAGTGTGTGTAAGTTATATAATTAAGAGGTTAGTTATATAACTTATATGTATGATGAATAAAAAACATTAGTCAATGTTTTAGGGGGAAAACCCCACACTATTTCAAGTTTCGGCCGCCCCTTAGAGGGGTCCAAGGAAACTTGTTGTTAGGACCTTTTATTTGACGTAATACCTAGTAATTAGCGTGTAAACCAGATCAAATAGTGAGAAATCCTATTTGATTGGCGATCCAATCAGTGAGAACACACGAAGAATCAATCAAGAATTCAATCTAACGTTAGAAGTCGATTGGGAATCGATCTAAAGTGTTCTGTGAACTTGGAGAACGAATTGAGAGGCTTCTGGATGGCTAGGGTACGTCTGGAATGGTAATAAATGAATGCTATCCTCTTTTTCCACGAATAGGGTTGTATTTATAGGTTAGTATTGTTCATTCGTGCGACTGAACCATTAGTATGGTTCAGTCGTGCGATTGAACCATGCGGTTGATTCATCCACATGACTGAGTGTTCAGTCGTGCGACTGAGTCATTCGTATGAAGTTATTCATGCGTATGGTCCATTCGCATGGGCTACTCGCATAAGAACTTCATTCTGTTAAGTTTGAAAGTATTAATTAATTAATATAACATTATGTGTAACAATTCAAACAACCACAAACCTAATTAACCAATTCAACGTCGACTCATTAATGAAATATTAAACATTATGAATAACAAACAAACAATATCATTTCATTAATCATTCCAAGCGTTACCTCAGAATCAGACAAACAAGATCTATTACATTCATATTATGATCTAGGAATATACATGTATCAACAAACTCCCCTTTGGACCTAGATCTCTCTAATCTATTGTTTTCTGCATAACCTCCTTGTATTTCTTGTACTTCTCCTCTTTTGTGACTCCCGTGTGAATCTCACACGCGAAGCAGAGTCGTATAACATTCTGGAACTGGAGGGCTTGTACAATATCTTGCGTATCATAGAACAGTGGCCACTTGTATAGCGTATAGACATCATTATCCGACAAGTTTGTAAGCCACATCAGGTCGAATACCCTGATCGTATCCATTTGTCCCTCTTTGCTTAGGACTATGACCGCTTTAGCTGTTCTCCAATCGTAGTACCACCACTTAAAATGTGGAGTGAAGTCCTGTGGCATTTCCCTGAGTGGGATTCTCGACATTGTGCGCGGAGGATTCCACTTCAACACTATCTTGGGCTTGCCAGTAATGGCATCAACCTCAGACCTTCTGATATACCTAGTAGGATGTTGGGGTCTAAAGTTAACCCATCTGGTGTGGTACTCCTTCTTTAGGGCAGCCTCAAACCAGCCTGACATCTTCCTCGGTTCAGCATACAAAAGCTTTAGCTTAGCCAGCTGGTTGAGCTCAAAACCTAGTAGAGTCTTCAGATCTTGTGGAAATCTGAAGTACTCTATGCCGTTTTCTCTCTCTTAACCGCATAAGCATTAAGATCCTCAAATATGCCCATGCTATGATCCTTCCTGACACCTTGTGATGTTTCTTGACTCTGTAGAGTTTGGTGTAGGCATCCTTCTTTGGTGCAACACGTTGGGCTTTAACTTCTTCAAAACATGCAGCCCACTCAGCCTTTCGAATGTAGACATCATCATTTGAGGCTTGGGCTATTCCTACTGCTTTCTTTGTTTCTTGCTCCATCTTGTTCAACATCTCAAAAGTATCACTGACAAGGGATTCACCCAGATTGGGGACCACATTACCCTCATTATCAGCGTACTAAGGGTAATCCTCGGCAGTGACATCTTCGATCTCGACTTCATCAACATCATTGAGCTCTGCGTCACTAGTCGAATCGCATGTCAGAGCATCTTTCACTATCTCATCTGGATTTAGCTTGAAAAGCTCTACGAGTTGCTCGTTTGATAGGTCATGAATTATATCCCCTTCTTTAGGGTATAATTCACTGACCTCCTAACAATCCCTTGTAGATCAAGAATCATTATTAGCTGTGTCTTCACCTGCTGAAGGGGAGCAACATCAAACTCATCTCTTTGGTAATTTGGATCTGTTGATTTAAACATTCAACACATAAATCATTAGTATTATCAACAGAAAAGCATTACTTAATATAAACATTCATACATCGTTTTCAGTACAGGATTCAAATACAAAAGTAATAAATACATAAACATCTACTGTTTACTTTTATCCTGTATCATCGTCTCGTCACTTGGAGGAGCAGAAGTAGAAGCAGGTTGGTCTTGTCTGTTCTTTGACCTTTTCTCTTGACCTAAAGCAGAGGCCGATGCAGCTTCATCCCCTCCTTCTGCTTCATCATCATCGTCCTTCTCCTAGTCCTATCTCCTTCGGTTTCCTCATTCTCCTCTGTATCACTCTCATCATCCTCATCTTCATCTTCATCACCACCGTCCCCTTCCTTGATCTTCAAGGGATCCTCCTTAGATCCTTTCAGCTTTAGCATGATAGTCTTCTTTGCCTCCTCCAACTCCTCTATCTTCTTGCTTGATGTGACATTATGTGCTTGGAGTTTGGCTATCTTAGTGCTCTGAGCAGCCATCTGTTGGGCCTGCTCCTCAATAACTCGAGCCTGCTCTGCAATCTGGTGAGATTGTGCAGCAGTCAGGTCAGTAAGCTGGCGGATCTGGGCTGCCTTCTCCTCATCTGCAGCCAGTAAGCGCATCACCATCCTGTTCAGCGCAGACAGCTGTTCCTCTACCTCGATTTGAGGTAGAGGTGATCCATAAGTACGTAAGGGATGGGCTGAGGGTCCTGCTTGGTGTGAAGTGGTGGTGGTGGTGGTGGTGGCTGTATTGAAGATAGGTATGTGAAATGGTGGAGGTGATGTGGGAGTAAAGGATATGGTGGGGGTGGAATCTGTACTGTGGTGGGAGGTATGGTGGTGGCTGTGGTAGCTGTGGTGGATGTGGTGGTTGTGGTGGTGGATGGTATCTGTACTGTGGTGGGAGGTATGGTGGTGGTTGTGGTAGCTGTGGTGGATGTGGTGGAAGTAGAGGATATGGTGGTAACGAAGGTCAACCGACGCTTCTTCTTCGTCTGACCATGGGGCTTAGCCATCCTTTTTCCTCCTCGTCCCCACTGAGGTGGATGCTCCCCCTACAGCCTGCCTGCTGACCCCGGTGCATAACTTGGGTCAGTATCAGTCTCTCCGGAGTCTCTCGGGTGTTCACCAACCACCCTTAGCCCATGTTCTGTGGAAGACTTTGCTTCCCACAGTTCGCGTTAGGGGCTCCTCATTCGACTCCTCCTCCTCCTCTGCACCCTGAACAAAATCCTGATGGAATCCAGCTAACTCGGCTACTTCTCCAGTTGGGAAGGACGCTGGAGGTACAACATCAGACACAGTGCCTCTAGGTGGAATAGGCATACCGTCTCCAGCTTCGCCACTGTCATCATCATCCGAGTCATGAGTGGGTTGAGAAATCTGCTCCATATCAGAGTCACTATCATCATGGCGCCACTTTCTCTTTGCTGGCACAACATAGTCCTCCCGGGCCAGATGCCCAAACAACCTCCTGACAGGGGTTTCACTTGCTTCCCCCCATACACTTTCATCCTCCCCAAGGTAGTGTCATCCATCACCTCGAGGACTACCGCATCCTCCTTCTCCTTCGGCAGGGAGGGAAGCTTCTGATCTATGATCATCTGCATAAACCTCGGGTACATACAGAAGCCTTCCTTCCCTTTCCCCTCAATGTTCTCCACCAGGTAAGTGAAGATCATCTTAGAGAAGCTGAACGGGTGGTTCAGCACCAACACAACATACGTATTCTGCATATGGTCGGATAGCTTGTCAAAACCTCCCTTCCTGGAAGCTATGCACTTAAGCAACACGTGTGCAAGATACTTAAACTTGGGACAGAGGTTACTCTTGTTGCGTACCCCAGCATTGATGTTGCCAGAGTACTTGGCTCTAAGAAAGCATCCTCTGACTGTGAGGGGGTGTAATCGAGTCGGACATCAGTGTCATCCCCCAACTGTAATACGATCGTTATATCCTCCTCTGAGATCGTAATAGCCTCTCCAAAGATGGTACTTCTGATGCAATGAGGCTCAGACGATCTATCAACTGTAGCGCCTTCCTAGAAGGCCTGCTGAATGGATCGATAAGGAGTACAAGGAGTAGATATGGCATGCGCAATCCTCGATCTCAGTAGAAATGTGATGATGCCAGAGAAATCGCAGCATTTCTGGATGTCAAGTCCAGATGAGCACATATATTGTGTTTCGTGCTCATAATCCATCGACTCGCTCGCCATCTGTGACACAAAGATAGTAAACATTAGTACCATTGGCTAAGAAAGTCATGAACACTTAAACTTGAAGAAAATCTTTCTGTCATGCGACTGAGATCAGTCGTGCGATTGAACAGTGCGAATGGGGTTCAGTCGTGCGACTGATCCCATGTACCACTGAGTGTGCGACTGGGCTCATACGTATATAACCTCATGCGGTTACACCAGTCGTGCTACTGAACTTCATATGCATGGTTCAGTCGTGCGTCTAAGCAGTTCGCACCCTTCAGTCGTGCGACTGAAGTTCATCAGGCTGTCCATTCGCATAATGTACTGACTGTTCAATTCAAATTCACTTTTTCACCAATTTTGAGTTTTAGACATCGTTGTTTGGTTCATTTGACTCGCAATACATTCTTATAACACCTAACATCTTTATTTCGTTTGTTTCAGTCATTTAGTTAGGTTATTTAGTTACTTAAGTCTTGGTTCTTTTGTGAGTCCGAATGTACCGATTTTTCATCAAATTTAAAGTTATAGGAGTGCTTCTTTACCGTAAATTACCTGTAGAGTCGATGTAGATGGTCAATAGAATCAGAAGAAGCGGGGGGAGTTAGAGATCAAATGAAATTTGGGCAGAGTGGTGTTAAGTCATGCAATTCAGGGTTAATTTGAGGGTGGTGAGTCTCTGCGACCGACTCCCCTCTATTTATACTAACCCTAGATTCAATCGTGCGACTGAGCTCATACGCACCTTTCAGTCGTGCGAGTGGGACTCAGCGTGCGATTGGTTCAGTCATCCTTCTTCAGTCATCTGACTGGATCTCAGTCGTGCGACTGACTCACTCGTCCGCCCTTAAGCGTCCGACTGTCGTACCATTCGTATGGTCCATTCGACGTGGGCCGGTTGGGCGGTTCCATTCGTACGAATGGCTTCCATTCGTATGATTGGTCCATACGTATGGTCCATTGGTGCGAATGGGTCATACTTATTAAATTTTCTGCCAATTTGAATATTTAACATTTAAAACCGCTTTAATTGTAGTAATTAAAGTTATGAGCATTAGATCATCTCAGACATGATCGTTTTGACTTGAAAACTTTTGATCACCTCAGACGTGACTATTTTAACTTTTAAAACACATGCGGTCATCTCAGACATGACCCTTTTAGTGAGTTGATCCCTTACTGATTTTCCTGATGTAGTCCGACAAACAAACAACTAACACGACTAACTAAATAGAAAATTTAAACTAAAGAATGAAAAATAAGAATTGTTTTTGCCTTTTGTGAGAGATAAATCCTAAGATGGAAATCTACGGGATTTGGTTCCGGAATAGGCAGCTTCAACTTAGATTTACCACACCTGGACCAATTCAATTTTGGAACCATACAAGCAAGTCAAATCATTTGGGACTTGTTGTCAAAATCTTTTGATGCTCTATTCTTGGTTTTCATCCAGAGTCGTTAGCAGCTTTTAGGAAATCATACTGGAACTATTAGATTACCACATTGATTTGAACTTTCAAGAATTTCAGCCACAATGATTGTCAATATGTTTGTCCTCTTAAATCCATACACAGACTTTTGACACAGACTGGTGATAGATTTAGGTTTAATTATTTCAACTAACATTTGTGGATCCCACACTTATATGGTAATCAACATTCCTCAGGAGCTTTTGAGCGGTCTACGGGTATTTTTACAAGAAGAGACTATTCTTAGAGCGTTCAAAGAGAAGCAATCCTCAGGTCAGTGCCATCGCACAACAGAGAGGCGGCAAACAACAATGAATTCTAGAATCTAGGTTATGCTTATCCTTAGGTCAGTGCCATCGCACAGTAGAGAGGCACACAATCTATCTCCTTGTTAGAGCAGCATAATTTTATTTGCACAAAATGCACCAATACATAAGTCATTAGCTTAATGGCATTTTTCTTTCATTTTTTCGTGCTTTGCTCTATTTATGGTCATCCGCACACATTTGTGGCGTTTACATGCTCATTACCCCTTATTGGAATATTGTTGATTGTGTTAACCATGATAGTTAAGCCCACAGTCAGTTGAACACTAGTTTGATCTTAGATCCCCAGTCGTCTAATCATCTATTGTTTGAATCTACCACATTATCAATTTGGTCTACAACCTCTCGGTCTACTCTCGTTGTGTTACCTTAGGAGTTACCAGTTTTTCTATCATCTTTCCTTTTATATTGCTTGGACTACACAGACTTATACTTTGAATGTGTGCATCTTTTCTAAATTAAAATTTTAAAGTCCCTCTTGATTTGTTCCTGTGTACTATCATATTCCATAGAGTTTGAATCGGTATCACTGATACGATCTACCTTATATGAGCTTTCCACTCCTTCTCCCTGGTTTTTCTAAATGTTACTTGCTGACTTAGTCTCCCCCCCCTAAAATACTAAAATCAAAACTGGTTTTATTATTTTAGGATGTTAATAAACAACAAAATAACATGAGGTTAATTTTAAAACGGACTATTAATCAAATAAAGTAAAATAAAATGAAAATTTTACTAAGCTACATCGGACTACACATGATCATCATCAGGAATAACATCACTTTGCTTTTTAACGCTGTTGACCTCTAGCAAATATTGAAAACGTGGTTTATCAAAAGCTTTAGTATAGAGGTCAGCGCGTTGAAAATCAGTATTAATTTTTACCACATCAATTAAGTTTTTTTCAAAACAGTCTCTTATGAAATGGTATTTAATACCGATATGTTTGGTCTTAGGATGTTGGACCAGATTTTTAGTTACTGCAATTGCAGCAGAGTTATCAACACAGGTAGGAGTAGAGGAGAACTTTAAACCGTAGTCCCATATTTGCTGTTGAATCCAGATGATTTGTGAATAGCAACTTGCACCAGCAACATATTCGGCTTCACAGGTTGACAATGCAACCAATGTCTGCATCTTACACTACCAAGTAACTAGTCTTCTCCCAAAGAATTGACACCCTGCGGATGTAGACTTGTAGTTCATCTTGCAACCTCCGTAATCCGAGTCACTATACGCCGTGAGCTCAAAGTCATCATCGTGAGGATACCACAACCCAAGTGTGGGTGTACCCTTCACATAACGAAAAATCCTTTTGACCTCGATCAGATGGTTGACCTTAGGCTTAGCAATGATATCTAGAACATAAGCATGTAGCATACATGATATCAGGTCTTGAGGCAGTGAGATACATGAGGGATCCAATCATTCCTTGGTACATCGTGTCATCTACAAGGTCTCCATTTTCATCAGGTGCTATGTCGTGATTCGTAGCAAGTGGAGTCCCAGCAGCAGATGCATTCTCCATGTCAAAACGACTGAGAATGTCTCCTACATACTTGGTCTCATGTAGAAAGATCCCATTTGGGGTCTGATCCACCTGTAACCCGAGAAAGAACTTCATCTCCCCCATAGCACTCATCTCAAACTCTTTCTTCATAACTGCTTCAAACTCTTTGCATAATTCTTCGTTCTTTGAACGGGATATTATATCATCAACATAGATTGTACTAGCAGTAGGTCTCCATCTTTTTCTTTGATGAACAGTGTGCAGTCAATGACTCCCCTGCGAAGCCGTGTTTGACAAGATGAGTCGAGAGTTTCTCATACCAAGCTCTTGGAGCTTGATGAAGCCCGTATAAAGCCTTGTCGAGCTTGTAGACTCTATCCCGATGATAAGGATCTTCAAATCCCTCGGTTGACTGACATAGACTGTTTCTCTGATTTCCCCATGAAAGAATGCAGTCTTCACATCTAATTGATAGACTTTAATCTTCATGTACGATGCATAGGCAAGGAAGATACGAATGGCTTCCATCCTTGCCACGGGTGCAAACACCTCATTGTAGTAAATTCCCTCGACTTGGCGAAATCCTTGAACCACCAATCGAGCCTTGTTCCTGATAATGACCCCTTGGTCATCTTTCTTGCATTTTAAAACCCATTTGGTGCCAATGACCTTAGCACCTTTAGGTCTATCAACCAGAGTCCATACACCTAACTTCTTGAACTGAAGAAGTTCTTCTTGCATGGCACTCACCCACGCCTCATCATTTAGTGCATCACTGATGTATTTTGGCTCAAACTGTGAGACAAAACACCGATAAGCACCATCATGAATATATCCCTTTTCCATAACTGAGGGTAATAGCTGAGTATAGCTGATTTCGGTTTGCACTCCTGATCTTACATCCCCAATGACATTGTTTAGGGGATGATAGACGTTTAGTCGTGATCCTGGAGTAGTAGGAACTGCTACCTCAGAGCCAAGATTATGAACATTTGGTTCTGCAGCTGAGGTAGTTGGAGTTTGAGTCTCCGAAGTCGAAGGTATATCACTGGTAGATGCTTGTGGACTTTCAGGAACTGGAGCCTGTTCCTCCTAACTATTCTGATCATCTTCTTCAGCTTCATCTTCAGAGGAGGAGTCACTGTCATCGACTACTTCCCCTGACTGAGTAGATGATCCTCCCAGTGAGCTTGACGTTGGTGTATTCAAGATATCATACATCATCCGTGTAGCTAACTCGTCATCCGAGGGAGAGAGAGGGATGTGGAGGACTTGAAGAATCCATCATAGTCGAAAAAGTAGGCGGGTCCTTTGCCAGTAGGTGCTGTGGTATATCTCTGAACATCAACATTACACCATACTTCTACTAGACCCATTGAGTTGTTGTAAACTTGCTTGTTCGGTATGTTGTATCCTAGAAAGATTCCTTCATTTGCCTTCTTGCGGAATTTACCTTCTTGTGTCTTCTTCAGAAGTGTGCATGGCGCGCCAAATGGTTCGAAATACTCCAAATTTGGTTTGCGTCTTTGTAGTAGCTCGTAACACGTCTTTCCGTGGCGCTTGACTATGAGGACTCGATTCAGTGTATAACATGCATTCGTCACTGCCTCATTCCAGAATTGGATAGGCAGTTTCGAGTCTGCCAACATAGTCCGTGCTGTCTCTATCAAGCTTCTATTCTTTTTCTCTCTCAGCCACGCCATTCATCTGAGGCGTGTAGGCAGAAGTGAATTGATGCACAATTCCCTTTTCCTTGCAGTATGCCTCCATCCACTGGTTCTTGAATTCTGTTCCGTTGTCTGAGCGTACTTGTCTAACCTTCAGCTTGTAGAGAGATTCCATTGTGGTTACCAACTCCTTGAATGACTCAAATGTTTCTGATTTGGATTTCAGAACATTACCCAAGTGAACCTTGAGTAGTCATCAGTGACCACAAACAGTACAAGTCGCCTGCAATGCTCTTTGTACTGACTGGACCAAACAGATCCATATGAAGAAGTTCAAGAGGAAGTTCTATTGAATGAACTTTCTTTTCCGTATGAGACTTCTTCGTCTGTTTGCCTTTCTTGAAAGCTACACAAAAGTCAGGAAGCTGGAAGTTCTTGACATTAACTCCTCTCACCAGATCCTTCTGAATCAAGTGATTCATCTTCCTTTGACTAATGTGTCCCATTCTCCTATGCCAGGAGATGGAATCCTTTTCAGTAGCTTTAGATAGAAAACACTGAACCTCACGATCCGTTGTAGAAGCTGTTGACAGATCCAAAACATAAAGGTCTTTATATCTTGAAGCAGTCATCAGAACTTGGTCCTCTGGGATCACGTAGTCTTTCTTTAGCACGCAACACTTCTTGTTTTCGAAGATGACTTTAAATCCCTTATAACATATTTGGGAAACAGAAAGTAAGTTATTTTGTAGTTGTTGAACGTAGTTCACCTTATCAAACTTAACTTTTTGATTCCCTACTTCTCCCTGGGCTGTGATATAGCCTCCCTTGTTTCCAGCAAACGAAAATGCCCTCCTTTTATTTGCTTGACGTTTGATAAAAGAGCCATGTTTCTTGTCATGTGCCTGGATGCTCCGCTGTCTACAATCCACGTGTTAGTTTCAGCACTGTATCGAACACCCTGCACATACAAGGTAAAGGATTAGTTTGGGTTAGGAACCCAAGCCTTTACTGGCTTGGGTTTCCCCGAGGCATCACAAATCATAAATTCCACCCATTGACCCTTAAAGGATGAGGGTAGCTCAGGTTCTTTCTTGTCATCATTCTCAGACACAGAGGATGTCTTCTCCTTCCATAATCCAGATTTGTGCAAGGCCTGTTTGTGATAAACAGTCGACTGACTTACAGGTTGAATTTTAGGTTCACTAGTTCTTCTAGGTGGAGTCAGAGAATTCCTCTTAGAAGACCTAGCTTTGAAACCTGAGGTTCAATCTTCTTCCTAGGTGTCTGATAGAAATGACAATAGGAGGCAATGTGTCCATATTCACCATACTTGTAGCACGACCTGCTATCAACTTTATGATCAAAATTTCTTTGTGGAGAAGTGTGTGACACTCTAGTAACTTCACTCACTCTAGATTTTGACTTTGGTTCTTTGGATGTTCTCTCTGATTTAACAAAGTTAATGTTTTAACCTGTTTAACATTTTTTTCTTTTTGGTAATAGGTTTTGACTTGAAATATATGAACGATTAACATTAGAAGTCCTTTTAGGTTCTGATTTGACTCTATTTGACTCTGACTTTAAGTTAACCTTTTCAAATTCCTTTTCCAGATTAACACAAGGCAATTTACCCTTTGCTTTTGAAATGGCCTCGTTCTGTTTGTTTCAAGAGTCAATAGATGAACATAAGGAATCTAGATCACTACAAGAGGAGTAAACACCACATGATCCTTGATGGGATTATTATTTATTGGTCTAGTCTTAGTGTTCATCAAAGTCTCAGGTGGTGGTGGAACCACTTTATAACCCAATCCCTCCCCGTTGTTCCTTTCTCTCACTAAGTGTTGGACTATGTGTGAAGAACTAGTCCAACTGTGCACTTTCTGTTTTAATGAATTTATTTCTACGTCTAGAACTGCCTTCTACTTCTTAGTGTCTTCTAGGGAGTTTAGATAATACCTAATGTCATTAGCTTGGTTAAAAGCAACTACTTCGGTTTCCCTAAGCTGTTTAGTCAAAAGGTGTATCTTTTCTTTATAACTCTGCTCATTTAGTTTTAATACCCTATTAGCCTCAGTGCACTGTTGCAAATCTTTTACTAAGTTTATTATGATCTAATAACCTAGCAAAATTTTCATCTATGCTATTCCTAAAAGTATCACAATCAGAACAGACATGATTATCAAACATTTGGTCAGTAGTACTTACCTTAGTTGATTTAGAAAAGTTAGCCATCAACGCAGCATCAGATGTCTCTGGTTGTGTTGATTTTGTTTTTTCTGTCTCTGACATGGTATTCTCTTCTTTAGGCTTGTAACTGACCTCGGTAGCAGTTTCTTCTTCATTATGTGACATTGCTATCTCAACTGCTAGATCTCCTTCACTAGCGGAATCATTGTCAATATCTTCTACACTTTCAATGTTTGATTCCCCTGGTGAGACAAACCTAAAGCTCCAATCCTGTCCTTCATCATCATGAGCAGTCAAGGCTTTTGGATCCTTGCTTGATGAAGTAGAACTGGTAGCTTGCTTGTCTTGACGGGTGAAGGACGAGAACGGGTTCCCGTTACCCATCTTCTTAGGCTTGACACATTCTCTTTTGAAGTGCCCCTTCTCTCCGTAGTTGAAGCAGGTCACTTTGCTCTTGTCAAAGCCAAATGTGGTATCCTTAGTAGCTACCAAGTTCTGTGCGGTTTGTTTTAAAAACTTCTTTGCCCTCCGGACAGCACTAGCTAAGGCCCACATTATGTCCATCCTCTCAAGCTCCATTTCGTCCACCTGCTCGTAGTCCTCGTCTACCAGATGACAGTTTCCAATTTTTCCAGCAACAATTCATCATAAGAATGAACCACTGCAGCCAAAAGATCCATGTGTTCTCGAGCTACTTCCACAGTCACATTACCGAGATTCTCGGTCTTCATTTTAGTAGCACTTGCTTCAGATCCAATATAGTGGGTACACGAAGGTCCCAACGTGTCTGATTCTGAAGGAGACACATGTGAAGGACCCGAGGAGCTAGACACAAATGCAGTCTGGAGAGGTGCTCCAGATGTCTTAGCTTGAGGCGTGGCATTGTACAAAGCTGGATTTTGATTGTACGAAGACTTCTAAGCTCTGTACTTCATCCTAAGTGCCTGTTCTCGCAACTTAAGAATGAATTCATTAATATCCAATTTGCCAGCATTCCATTCTGTCTAAGGTTAGACACGAATGAAACCCACTTTTCAGGCAATCCGTCTGCAAAGTTAGTAACTTTCTCTTCCATGGTAGTAGCCACCCCATGTGTATGCAGTTCACTCATCAGATGGTAGAATCTATCTATAACGTCGTCTAAACTCTCGTTTCCCATCGATGAGAAGTTATCGAATTCCTTGTTTAACTCCTTAGCCTTGATTGCCTTCAACGAAGCATTCCCGTCATACCTCTTCTCTAGCTCATCCCAAAGTTTCTTGGACTGCTTATTCTCTGAGTACTGGTGGAATATGTCTTTAGGAATAGACTGTGTAATCAATGCATAAACTCTTTTCTCTGCATTGTATTTAACTTTCTGCACGTCCGTCATCCCTCCTAATGTTAGCTTAACTCCATCAGCTCCCACCGGTATACTATATCCAATCTCGATGGTTCCCACAGATTCGGATTCACTCCATTTAGGTAGATCTCAAAACGTTGTTTCTAGTGGGGAAACTCATCTAACGTCAAGGGCTTTGGTTGTTATTATGATTACCCACCTCACTCTCAAGCAACAGCAGGTTCTGTATCCTAGAGTCCTTCCCAGCAGTAAAGGCTGACATTTGATCTTCCATGGCGAATAACTTTAAGTCTAATGAAACAAACTGTCACTAGTGTGACTGAACGATGCGAATGGTCTAGTCGTTCGTATGAACTCTGCGACTGGTTCAATCATGCGGCTGAACTAAGTGATTGGCTCAGTCGTGCGAATGAATCTGATTCGTATGAGCAATGCGAACGAACAGTTCAATCGTACGAATGGAGATGTGACTAGGTCCAATCGTGCGTCTGGACTATGCGAATGAAGTCCAGTCGTGCGAATGGACTCTCGTGCGACTGAAGCTGCTGTTTTGCGAAATTTTTTGGTTAAACGTGTTTCAGCCGTAAAAATTCGAATTTTCGCAAGGTCTAATCGCCTAAGTCCATAGAAACCAAACTTTGCTGAGCAGGGAACATCCAAGATCACTTTTGACACCAAAAATTGCGTTTTAATGCAAAAACACAAATTTTTATCAATCTTGATTGAATCACACGTAATAAAGAGCCAAAGCTCTGATACCACTTGTTAGGACCTTGTATTTGAACGTAATGCCTAGTAATTAGCGTGTAAACCAGATCAAATAGTGCGGAATCCTATTTGATTGGCGATCCAATAGTGAGAACACACGAAGAATCAATCAAGAATTGAATCTAATGTTAGAAGTCGATTAGGAATCGATCTAAAGTGTTCTGTGAACTTGGAGAACGAATTGAGAGGCTTCTGGACGGCTAGGGTACGTCTGTAATTGTAATAAATGAATGCTCTACTCTTTTTCCACGAATTGGGTTGTATTTATAGGTTAGTATTGTTCATTTGTGCGACTGAACCATTAGTATGGTTCAGTCGTGCGATTGAACCATGCGGTTGATTCATCCGCATGACTGAGTGTTCAGTCGTGCGACTGAGCCAATCTTATGTTACAATCATATGACTGATCCAGTCTACTGGTTCAGTCGTGCGACTGAGTCATTCGTATGAAGTTATTCATGCGTATGGTCCATTCGCATGGGCCACTTGCATAAGAACTTCATTCTGTTAAGTTTGAAAGTATTAATTAATTAATATAACATTATGTGTAACAATTCAAACAACCACAAACCTAATTAACCAATTCAATGTCGACTCACTAATGAAATATTAAACATTATGAATAATAAACAAACATATCATTTCATTAATCATTCCAAGCATTACCTCAGAATCAGACAAACAAGCTCTATTACATTCATATCATGATCTAGGAACATACATGTATCAACACTTGTTTTAGTTGGTTGTTTTCCTTGAAACTACACACACTCCATCCTTAACTCTCTCTCTTACATGCAAACACCTAAGAAGCTCTCATCTCTTCTCCATTTTTGAAGAACTTTCAGCTGAAAAGTGGTTTTTCAGCAGCTCTCTCACGGTTTTGGTGTATAAATACCTAGCAACTAAGTGTATTGCTTGAGGCTTGTGGGTATACTAGCTTGAGAACACCTCTCTTTGGTGTTTTGGCCATTCAAGAAGCTCCCTTTATCATCCATACTCGTTTTTCTGCAGCTCTACAAAAGGTAGTATGTATCTTTTGTTTTGGTTGTTTATTCTTCTTGATAGCTAGCTCACACACATATAAATGATCCTTATGTTCTTGGGTTTGTTGTTGACATTATATGAACCCGAAATTTCAGATCACAAATGATTATATTAATGATATTTTTCGCTGCGTTTTCTAGTTTAAAAGGTTGAACTAATATGATATGGTTCAACACAAACCCAACATCCTGCACTTAGCCCCCGAGTTCCCAAAGTTTGTTTCGGTTGAAAACGACTTTAAAATGTTCGTTAAATTAATGTTAAAAGCGTGTTTTATGTTAATTGATAACATAAAATGGTTTTATTAATGACAATGGTTATAATAAAAAAATGATATATTTGGTGATTATGGTGATGAAATTTATAAAAGGTTTAGGTTTAGCACACGTTCACGAAGGAAGTACAGGCACAAGGGTAATAAAGCAAACATGATTTCTTAAAACAAGTGTTCATGAAGAAGAGGAAGAATAATTAAGAATAATTCTATGGTTAATTATGTTGTTCGATGGACCTTAAGGTGACGGATGTCACAGATGCTACCAAAACACTTAGAAGACTTCAGAATTCAACAGTCTTCAATAGGATGATCACCAATCCTTCCTTCATAAAGTGATCAGGATCCTTCAGACTGTCAAAACGTCTTCTCATATCAAAGGGGTCATGCAAAGGCAACTGAAACATATATTGCCATGTGTGGGTCTCTTCAATGCCTTGATCTCTAATGACATGCTATCTTTCTGGATTCGTGGTGTATGTCCAAGACAGATGGGTCTTCCTGATGCTAAAGGAGCTGTTTGAATTGGAGTTGATATAGCATCCTCTGGCTGCACAATCTCAACATATTCTGACTCATCCTGGGATTTAGAAGAGGGTGCAGTCTTCTTCTTCTTTGGCTTTGGTTTAGAAGCCATCCTTTCTTTCTCTTACCATTTTAACTGAGAAGACTGGCCTGTAGCACCAGATTGATCTTCATTGTCTTTCTCAATTTGGACTTCCTCTTTCTCAGGCTCAAAAGGAGAGGGAGGTTGACCCTGCTCTGGATCAGAAGATGAAGCTTGCTGAGTTTCAACAGGATGTCCATGTTGTGTTGTCTCTGGTTGTTCAACCTTAACCTCCACTTTTGATCTTCTGCTTGATCACCCTAATATGCTCATCCATAGTGGATTGAGACATGGGGCCAAGTCTCCTTCCGGAGAATCCATATAGTTTCAAGAAGCTCATCATCCTCTGCCTATCAGCAGACTTCTTCATGCTCTTCTGGATGATGGCTTTTGATTTTGCAACTTCTTCCCTTAGTTTCTTCTTAGTTGTCTTCTTCTCCTTGATTATCTCAAGTTCAAGTTGTTATAAGTACTCAAACTTAACATAATCATAGGACAAGGGAACAAGTGCATATGCATGATAGAAGCCTATGGCACTCAGGTAGTTGATCATCTTGATCCTTTCTTCTTCTTTGTCTACCTGAGGTTCTTGTTGAACCACATCTTGTGCAGGACTTTCCTGAACTGGGGAGAGGGAAGGCATATCCTTATAAAGTCTTTTTCTTCTTCTCTCTTCTATGACTTGTACTAGGCGTTCTGCATCTTCTGTCTCCTTTTTCTCCCTTGACCTGTCCAGGTCAACCGGTTCATTCAACTTATCTAACGGGAGATAAATGACATTGTCTATGTCATAGTTCCTGGTCTGCAAATAGTTTATCTTGACTGCCCTTAACTCATCATTCTGAGTATCTGGTCTGGGGGCAGCCCTGATAGCAGACTCCATGAGTCTGGAAGACTCAGCAGAGGAACTTTCTCCTTTTAGCCTCTTTTTCTCCCCTTTCTCTCCTCCTCCTCAATCTGCACCCATTGACCCTTAGGATGAGGGTAGCTCAGGTTCCTTCTTGTCATCATTCTAAGACACAGAGGATGTCTTCTCCTTCCATAATCCAGATTTGTGCAAGGCCTGTTTGTGATAAACAGTCGACTGACTTACAGTTGAATTTTAGGTTCACTAGTTCTTCTAGGTGGAGGCAGAGAATTCCTCTTAGAAGACCTAGGCTTTGAAACCTGAGGTTCAATCTTCTTCCTAGGTGTCTGATAGAAATGACAATAGGAGGCAATGTGTCCATATTCACCATAGTTGTAGCACGACCTGCTATCAACTTTATGATTAAAATTTCTTTGTGGAGAAGTGTGTGACACTCTAGTAACTTCACTCACTCTAGATTTTGACTCTGGTTCTTTGGATGTTCTCTCTGATTTAACAAAGTTAACTGTTTTAACCTGTTTAACATTTTTTTCTTTTTGGTTAATAGGTTTTTGACTTGAAATATATGAACGATTAACATTAGAAGTCCTTTTAGGTTCTGATTTGACTCTATTTGACTCTGACTTTAAGTTAACCTTTTCAAATTCCTTTTCCAGATTAACACAAGGCAATTTACCCTTTGCTTTTTAAATGGCCTCGTTCTATTTGTTTCCAGAGTCAATAGATGAACATAAGAAATCTAGATCACTACAAGAGGAGTAGACACCACATGTTCCTTGATGGGATTATTATTTATTGGTCTAGTCTTAGTGTTCATCAAAGTCTCAGGTGGTGGTGGAACCACTTTATAACCCAATCCCTCCCCGTTGTTCCTTTCTCTCACTAAGTGTTGGACTATGTGTGAAGAACTAGTCCAACTGTGCAGTTTCTGTTTTAATGAATTTACTTCTACGTCTAGAACTGCCTTCTGCTTCTTAGTGTCTTCTAGGGAGTTTAGATAATACCTAATGTCATTAGCTTGGTTAAAAGCAACTACTTTGGTTTCCCTAAGCTGTTTAGTCAAAAGGTCTATCTTTTCTTTATAACTCTGCTCATTTAGTTTTAATACCCTATTAGCCTCAGTGCACAGTTGCAAATCTTTTACTAAGTTATTATTATGATCTAATAACCTAGCAAATTTTTCATCTATGCTATTCCTAAAAGTATCACAATCAGAACAGACATGATTATCAAACATTTGGTCAGTAGTACTTACATGAGTTGATTTAGAAAAGTTAGCCATCAAAGCAGCATCAGATGTCTCTGGTTCTGGTGATTCTGTTTTTTCTGTCTCTGACATGGTAGTCTCTTCTTTAGGCTTGTAACTGACCTCGGTAGCAGTTGCTTCTTCATTATGTGACATTGCTATCTCAACTGCTAGATCTCCTTCACTAGCGGAATCATTTTCAATATCTTCTACACTTGCAATGTTTGATTCCCCTGGTGAGACAAACCTAAAGCTCCAATCCTGTCCTTCATCATCATGAGCAGTCAAGGCTTTTGGATCCTTGCTTGATGAAGTAGAACTGGTAGCTTGCTTGTCTTGACGGGTGAAGGACGAGAACGGGTTCCCGTTACCCATCTTCTTAGGCTTGACACATTCTCTTTTGAAGTGCCCCTTCTCTCCTAGTTGAAGCATGTCACTTTGCTCTTGTCAAAGCCAAATGTGGTATCCTTAGTAGCTACCAAGTTCTGTGCGGTTTGTTTTAAAAACTTCTTTGCCCTCCGGACAGCACTAGCTAAGGCCCACATTATGTCCATCCTCTCAAGCTCCATTTCGTCCACCTGCTCGTAGTCCTCGTCTACCAGATGACAGTTTCCAATTTTTCCAGCAACAAGTTCATCATAAGAATGAACCACTGCAGCCAAAAGATCCATGTGTTCTCGAGCTACTTCCACAGTCACATTACCGAGATTCTCGGTCTTCATTTTAGTAGCACTTGCTTCGGATCCAATATAGTGGGTACACGAAGGTCCCAACGTGTCTGATTCTGAAGGAGACACATGTGAAGGACCCGATGAGCTATACACAAATGCAGTCTGGAGAGGTGCTCCAATTGTCTTAGCTTGAGGCGTGGCATTGTACAAAGCTGGATTGCACGAAGACTTCTGAGCTCTGTACTTTATCCTAAGTGCCTCTTCTCGCAACTTAAGAATGAAGTCATTAATATCCAATTTGCCAGCATTCCATTCTGTCTAAGGTTAGACACGAATGAAACCCACTTTTCAGGCAATCCGTCTGCAAAGTTAGTAACTTTCTCTTCCATGGAAGTAGCCACCCCATGTGTATGCAGTTCACTCATCACATGGTAGAATCTATCTATAACGTCGTCTAAACTCTCGTTTCCCATCGATGAGAAGTTATCGAATTCCTTCTTTAACTCCTTAGCCTTGATTGCCTTCAACGAAGCATTCCCGTCATACCTCTTCTCTAGCTCATCCCAAAGTTTCTTGGACTGCTTATTCTCTGAGTACTGGTGGAATATGTCTTTAGGAATAGACTGTGTAATCAATGCATAAACTCTTTTCTCTGCATTGTATTTAACTTTCTGCACGTCCGTCATCCCTCCTAATGTTAGCTTAACTCCATCAGCTCCCACCGGTGTACTATATCCAATCTCGATGGCTTCCCACAGATTCGGATTCACTCCATTTAGGTAGATCTCAAAACGTTGTTTCTAGTGGGGAAACTCATCTAACGTCAAGAGCTTTGGTGGTTTATTATGATTACCCACCTCACTCTCAAGCAACAGCAGGTTCTGTATCCTAGAGTCCTTCCCAGCAGTAAAGGCGGACATTTGATCTTCCATGGCGAATAACTTTAAGTCTAATGAAACAAACTGTCACTAGTGCGACTGAAGGATGCGAATGGTCTAGTCGTTCGTATGAACTCTGCGACTGGTTCAATCATGCGGCTGAACTAAACGATTGGCTCAGTCTCGAATGAATCTGATTCGTATGAGCAATGTGAACGAACAGTTGAATCGTACGAATGGAGATGTGACTAGGTCCAATCGTGCGTCTGGACTATGCGAATGAAGTCCAGTCATGCGAATGGACTCTCGTGCGACTGAAGCTGCTGTTTTGCGAAATTTTCTTGGTTAAACGTGTTTCAGCCGTAAAAATTCGAATTTTCGCAAGGTCTAATCGCCTAAGTCCATAGAAACCAAACTTTGCTGAGCAGGGAACATCCAAGATCACTTTTGACACCAAAAATTGCGTTTTAATGCAAAAACACAAATTTTTATCAATCTTGATTGAATCACACGTAATAAAGAGCCAAAGCTCTGATACCACTTGTTAGGACATTGTATTTGAATGTAATACCTAGTAATTAGCGTGTAAACCAGATCAAATAGTGCGGAATCCTATTTGATTGGCGATCCAATCAGTGAGAACACACGAAGAATCAATCAAGAATTGAATCTAACGTTAGAAGTCGATTAGGAATCGATCTAAAGTGTTCTGTGAACTTGGAGAACGAATTGAGAGGCTTCTGGAGGGCTAGGGTATGTCTGGAATCGTAATAAATGAATGCTCTACTCTTTTTCCACGAATTGGGTTGTATTTATAGGTTAGTATTGTTCATTTGTGCGACTGAACCATTATTATGGTTCAGTCGTGCGATTGAACCATGCGGTTGATTCATCCGCATGACTGAGTGTTCAGTCGTGCGACTGAGCCAATCTTATGTTACAATCATACGACTGATCCAGTCTCCTGGTTCAGTCGTGCGACTAAGTCATTCGTATGAAGTTATTCATGCGTATGGTCCATTCGCATGGGCCACTTGCATAAGAACTTCATATGGTTAAGTTTGAAAGTATTAATTAATTAATATAACATTATGTGTAACAATTCAAACAACCACAAACCTAATTAATCAATTCAACGTCGACTCACTAATGAAATATTAAACATTATGAATAATAAACAAACAATATCATTTCATTAATCATTCCAAGCATTACCTCAGAATCAGACAAACAAGCTCTATTACATTCATATCATGATCTAGGAACATACATGTATCAACACTTGTTTTAGTTGGTTGTTTTCCTTGAAACTACACACACTCCATCCTTAACTCTCTCTCTTACATGCAAACACCTAAGGAGCTCTCATCTCTTCTCCATTTTTGAAGATCTTTCAGCTGAAAAGTGGTTTTTCAGCAGCTCTCTCACGGTTTTGGTGTATAAATACCTAGCAACTAAGTGTCTTGCTTGAGGCTTGTGGGTATACTAGCTTGAGAACACCTCTCTTTGGTGTTTTGGCCATTCAAGAAGCTCCCTTTTATCATCCATACTCGTTTTTCTGCAGCTCTACAAAAGGTAGTATGTATCTTTTGTTTTGGTTGTTTATTCTTCTTGATAGCTAGCTCACACACATATAAATGATCCTTATGTTCTTGGGTTTGTTGTTGACATTATATGAACCCGAAATTTCAGATTACAAATGATTATATTAATGATATTTTTCGCTGCGTTTTCTAGTTTAAAAGGTTGAACTAATATGATATGGTTCAACACAAACCCAACATCCTGCACTTAGCCCCCGAGTTCCCAAAGTTTGTTTCGGTTGAAAACGACTTTAAAATGTTCGTTAAATTAATGTTAAAAGCGTGTTTTATGGTAATTGATAACTTAAAATGGTTTTATTAATGACAATGGTTATAATAAAAAAATTATATATTTGGTGATAATGGTGATGAAATTTATAAAAGGTTTAGGTTTAGCACACGTTCACGAAGGAAGTACAGGCACAAGGGTAATAAAGCAAACATGATTTCTTAAAACAAGTGTTCATGAAGAAGAGGAAGAATTTAAGAATAATTCTATGGTTAATTATGTTGTTCGATGGACCTTAAGGTGACGGATGTCACAGATGCTACCAAAACACTTAGAAGACTTCAGATATCAACAGTTTTCAATAGGATGATCGCCAATCCTTCCTTCATAAAGTGATCAGGATCCTTCAGTCTGTCAAAAAGTCTTCTCATATCAAAGGGGTCATGCAAAGGCAACTGAAACATATCTTGCCATGTGTAGGTCTCTTCAATGCCTTGATCCCTAATGACATGCTATCTTTCTGGATTCGTGGTGTATGTCCAAGACAAGATGGGTCTTCCTGATGCTAAAGGAGCTGTTTGAATTGGAGTTGATATAGCATCCTCTGGCTGCACAATCTCAACATATTCTGACTCATCCTGGGATTTAGAAGAGGGTGCAGTCTTCTTCTTCTTTGGCTTTGGTTTAGAAGCCATCCCCTTCTTTCTCTTACCATTTTAACTGAGAAGACTGGCCTGTAGCACCAGATTGATCTTCATTGTCTTTCTCAATTTGGACTTCCACTTTCTCAGGCTCAAAAGGAGAGGGAGGTTGACCCTGCTCTGGATCAGAAGATGAAGCTTGCTGAGTTTCAACAGATGTCCATGTTGTGTTGTCTCTGGTTGTTCAACCTTAACCTCCACTTTTGATCTTTTGCTTGATCACCCTAATATGCTCATCCATAGTGGATTGAGACATGGGGCCAAGTCTCCTTCCGGAGAATCCATATAGTTTCAAGAAGCTCATCATCCTCTGCCTATCAGCAGACTTCTTCATGCTCTTCTGGATGATGGCTTTTGATTTTGCAACTTCTTCCCTTAGTTTCTTCTTAGTTGTCTTCTTGTCCTTGATTATCTCAAGTTCAAGTTGTTTTAAGTACTCAAACTTAACATAATCACAGGACAAGGGAAGAAGTGCATATGCCTGATAGAAGCCTATGGCACTCAGGTAGTTGATCATCTTGATCCTTTTTCTTCTTGTCTACCTGAGGTTCTTGTTGAACACATCTTGTGTAGGACTTTCTGAACTGGGGAGAGGGAAGGCATATCCTTATAAAGTCTTTCTTCTTCTCTCTTCTATGACTGTACTAGGCGTTCTGCATCTTCTGTCTCCTTTTCTCTCCCTTGACCTTTCCAGGTCAAACGGGTTCATTCAACTTATCTAACGGGAGATAAATGACATTGTCTATGTCATAGTTCCTGGTCTGCAAATAGTTTATCTTGACTGCCCTTAACTCATCATTCTGAGTATCTGGTCTGGGGGCAGCCCTGATAGCAGACTCCATGAGTCTTGAAGACTCAGCAGAGGAACTTTCTCCCTTTAGCCTCCTTTTCCTCTTTCTCTCCTCCTCCTCAATCTCCACCCATTGACCCTTAGAGGATGAGGGTAGCTCAGGTTCCTTCTTGTCATCATTCTCAGACACAGAGGATGTCTTCTCCTTACATAATCCAGATTTGTGCAAGGCCTGTTTGTGATAAACAGTCGACTGACTTACAGGTTGAATTTTAGGTTCACTAGTTCTTCTAGGTGGAGTCATAGAATTCCTCTTAGAAGACATAGGCTTTGAAACCTAAGGTTCAATCTTCTTCCTAATTGTCTGATAGAAATGACAATAGGAGGCAATGTGTCCATATCACCATAGTTGTAGCACGACCTGCTATCAACTTTATGATTAAAATTTCTTTGGGAGAAGTGTGTGACACTCTAGTATACTTCACTCACTCTAGATTTTGACTCTGGTTCTTTGGATGTTCTCTCTGTTTTAACAAATTAACTGTTTTAACCTGTTTAACATTTTTTTTCATTTGGGTTAATAGGTTTTTGACTTGAAATATATGAACGATTACATTAGAAGTCCTTTTAGGTTCTGATTTGACTCTATTTGACTCTGACTTTAAGTTAACCTTTTCAAATTCCTTTTCCAGATTAACACAAGGCAATTTACCCTTTGCTTTTGAATGGCCTCGTTCTGTTTGTTTCTAGAGTCAATAGATGAACATAAGGAATCTAAACACTACAAGAGGAGTAGACACCACATGATCCTTTATGGGATTATTATTATTGGTCTAGTCTTAGTGTTCATCAAAGTCTCAGGTGGTGGTGGAACCACTTTATAACCAATCCCTCCCCGTGTTCCTTTCTCTCACTAAGTGTTGGACTATGTGTGAAGAATAGTCAAACTGTGCAGTTTCTGTTTTAATGAATTTACTTCTACGTCTAGAACTGCTTCTACTTCTTAGTGTCTTCTAGGGAGTTTAGATAATACCTAATGTCATTAGCTTGGTTAAAAGCAACTACTTCGGTTTCCCTAAGCTGTTTAGTCAAAAGGTCTATCTTTTTTTTATAACTCTGCTCATTTAGTTTTAATACCCTATTAGCCTCAGTGCACAGTTGCAAATCTTTTACTAAGTTATTATTATGATCTAATAACCTAGCAAATTTTCATCTATGCTATCCTAAAAGTATCACAATCGAACAGACATGATTATCAAACATTTGGTCAGTAGTACTTACATGAGTGTTGATTCAGAAAAGTTAGCCATCAACGCAGCATCAGATGTCTCTGGTTTTGGTGATTCTGTTTTTTCTGTCTCTGACATGGTAGTCTCTTCTTTAGGCTTGTAACTGACCTCGGTAGCAGTTGCTTCTTCATTATGTGACATTGCTATTCAACTGCTAGATCTCCTTCACTAGCGGAATCATTTTCAATATCTTCTACACTTGCAATGTTTGATTCCCCTGGTGAGACAAACCTAAAGCTCAAATCATGTCCTTCATCATCATGAGCAGTCAAGGCTTTTGGATCCTTGCTTGATGAAGTAGAACTGGTAGCTTGCTTGTCTTGACGGGTGAAGGACGAGAACGGGTTCCCGTTACCCATCTCTTAGGCTTGACACATCTCTTTTGAAGTGCCCCTTCTCTCCCGTTGAAGCAGGTCACTTTGCTCTTGTCAAAGCCAAATGTGGTATCCTTAGTAGCTACCAAGTTCTGTGCGGTTTGTTTTAAAAACTTCTTTGCCCTCCGGACAGCACTAGCTAAGGCCCACATTATGTCCATCCTCTCAAGCTCCATTTCGTCACTACTGGTAGTCCTCGTCTACCAGATGACAGTTTCCAATTTTTCCAGCAACAATTTCATCATAAGAATGAACCACTGCAGCCAAAAGATCCATGTGTCTCGAGCTACTTCCACAGTCACATTACCGAGATTCTCTGTCTTCATTTTAGTAGCACTTGCTTCGGATCCAATATAGTGGGTACACGAAGGTCCCAATGTGTCTGATTCTGAAGGAGACGCATGTGAAGGACCCGAGGAGCTAGACACAAATGCAGTCTGGAGAGGTGCTCCAGATGTCTTAGCTTGAGGCGTGGCATTGTATAAGCTGGATTTTGATTGTACGAAGACTTCTAAGCTCTGTACTTCATCCTAAGTGCCTGTTCTCGCAACTTAAGAATGAAGTCATTAATATCCACTTTGCCAGCATTCCATTCTGTCTAAGGTTAGACACGAATGAAACCCACTTTTCAGGCAATCCGTCTGCAAAGTTAGTAACTTTCTCTTCCATGGTAGTAGCCACCCCATGTGTATGCAGTTCACTCATCAGATGGTAGAATCTATCTATAACGTCGTCTAAACTCTCGTTTCCCATCGATGAGAAGTTATCGAATTCCTTCTTTAACTCCTTAGCCTGATTGCCTTCAACGAGCATTCCCGTCATACCTCTTCTCTAGCTCATCCCAAAGTTTCTTGGACTGCTTATTCTCTGAGTACTGGTGGAATATGTCTTTAGGAATAGACTGTGTAATCAATGCATAAACTCTTTTCTCTACATTGTATTTAACTTTCTGCACGTCGTCATCCCTCCTAATGTTAGCTTAACTCCATCAGCTCCCACCGGTGTACTATATCCAATCTCGATGGCTTCCACAGATTCGGATTCACTCCATTTAGGTAGATCTCAAAACGTTGTTTCTAGTGGGGAAACTCATCTAACGTCAAGAGCTTTGGTGGTTTATTATGATTACCCACCTCACTCTCAAGCAACAGCAGGTTCTGTATCCTAGAGTCCTTCCCAGCAGTAAAGGCGGACATTTGATCTTCCATGGCGAATAACTTAAGTCTAATGAAACAAACTGTCACTAGTGCGACTGAAGGATGTGAATGGTCTAGTCGTTCGTATGAACTCTGCGACTGGTTCAATCATGCGGCTGAACTAAGCGATTGGCTCAGTCGTGCGAATGAATCTGATTCGTATGAGCAATGCGAACGAACAATCAATCGTACGAATGAGATGTGACTAGGTCCAATCGTGCGTCTGGACTATGCGAATGAGGTCCAGTCATGCGAATGGACTCTCATGCGACTGAAGCTGCTGTTTGGCGAATTTTTCTTGGTTAAACGTGTTTCAGCCGTAAAAATTCGAATTTTCGCAAGGTCTAATCGCCTAAGTCCATAGAAACCAAACTTTGCTGAGCAGGGAACATCCAAGATCACTTTTGACACCAAAATTGCGTTTTAATGCAAAAACAAAATTTTTATCAATCT
The DNA here is from genome assembly GCA_025506515.1 of Flaveria trinervia. Lineage (NCBI taxonomy): Eukaryota > Viridiplantae > Streptophyta > Magnoliopsida > Asterales > Asteraceae > Flaveria > Flaveria trinervia. The sequence continues at coordinate 78,878,123 of CM046444.1, read as the reverse complement.
TGATTGAATCACACGTAATAAAGAGCCAAAGCTCTGATACCACTTGTTAGGACCTTGTATTTGAACGTAATACCTAGTAATTACGTGTAAACCAGATCAAATAGTGCGGAATCCTATTTGATTGGCGATCCAATCAGTGAGAACACACGAAGAATCAATCAAGAATTGAATCTAACGTTAGAAGTCGATTAGGAATCGATCTAAAGTGTTCTGTGAACTTGGAGAACGAATTGAGAGGCTTCTGGACGGCTAGGGTACGTCTGGAATCGTAATAAATGAATGCTCTACTCTTTTTCCACGAATTGGGTTGTATTTATAGGTTAGTATTGTTCATTTGTGCGACTGAACCATTAGTATGGTTCAGTCGTGCGACTGAGTCATTCGTATGAAGTTATTCATGCGTATGGTCCATTCGCATGGGCCACTTGCATAAGAACTTCATTCTGTTAAGTTTGAAAGTATTAATTAATTAATATAACTTATGTGTAACAATTCAAACAACCACAAACCTAATTAACCAATTCAACGTCGACTCACTATTGAAATATTAAACATTATGAATAATAAACAAACAATATCATTTCATTAATCATTCCAAGCATTACCTCAGAATCAGACAAACAAGCTCTATTACATTCATATCATGATCTAGGAACATACATGTATCAACACTTGTTTTAGTTGGTTGTTTTCCTTGAAACTACATACACTCCATCCTTAATTCTCTCTCTTACATGCAAACACCTAAGAAGCTCTCATCTCTTCTCCATTTTTGATGAACTTTCAGCTGAAAAGTGGTTTTTCAGCAGCTTTCTCACGGTTTTGGTGTATAAATACCTAGCAACTAAGTGTCTTGCTTGAGGCTTGTGGTATACTAGCTTGAGAACACCTCTCTTTGGTGTTTTGGCCATTCAAGAAGCTCCCTTTTATCATCCATACTCGTTTTTCTGCAGCTCTACAAAGGTAGTATGTATCTTTTGTTTTGGTTGTTTATTCTTCTTGATAGCTAGCTCACACACATATAAATGATCCTTATGTTCTTGGGTTTGTTGTTGACATTATATGAACCCGAAATTTCAGATTACAAATGATTATATTAATGATATTTTTCGCTGCATTTTATAGTTTAAAAGGTTGAACTAATATGATATGGTTCAACACAAACCCAACATCCTGCACTTAGCCCCCGAGTTCCCAAAGTTTGTTTCGGTTGAAAACGACTTTAAAATGTTCGTTAAATTAATGTTAAAAGCGTGTTTTATGGTAATTGATAACTTAAAATGGTTTTATTAATGACAATGGTTAATAAAAAATGATATATTGGTGATAATGGTGATGAAATTATAAAAGGTTTAGGTTTAACACACGTTCACGAAGGAAGTACAGGCACAAGGGTAATAAAGCAAACATGATTTCTTAAAACAAGTGTTCATGAAGAAGAGGAAGAATAATTAAGAATAATTCTATGGTTAATTATGTTGTTCGATGGACCTTAAGGTGACGGATGTCACAGATGCTACCAAAACACTTAGAAGACTTCAGATATCAACAGTCTTCAATAGAATGATCACCAATCCTTCCTTCATAAAGTGATCAGGATCCTTCAGACTGTCAAAACGTCTTCTCATATCAAAGGGGTCATGCAAAGGCAACTGAAACATATCTTGCCATGTGTAGGTCTCTTCAATGCCTTGATCTCTAATGACATGCTATCTTTCTGGATTCGTGGTGTATGTCCAAGACAATATGGGTCTTCCTGATGCTAAAGGAGCTGTTTGAATTGGAGTTGATATAGCATCCTCTGGCTGCACAATCTCAACATATTCAGACTCATCTTGGGATTTAGAAGAGGGTGCAGTCTTCTTCTTCTTTGGATTTGGTTTAGAAGCCATCCCTTCTTTCTCTTACCATTTTAACTGAGAAGACTGGCCTGTAGCACCAGATTGATCTTCATTGTCTTTCTCAATTTGGACTTCCTCTTTCTCAGGCTCTCAAGGAGAGGGAGGTTGACCCTGCTCTGGATCAGAAGATGAAGCTTGCTGAGTTTCAACAGGATGTCCATGTTGTGTTGTCTCTGGTTGTTCAACCTTAACCTCCACTTTTGATCTTCTGCTTGATCACCCTAATATGCTCATCCATAGTGGATTGAGACATGGGGCCAAGTCTCCTTCCGGAGAATCCATATAGTTTCAAGAAGCTCATCATCCTCTGCCTATCAGCAGACTTCTTCATGCTCTTCTGGATGATGGCTTTTGATTTTGCAACTTCTTCCCTTAGTTTCTTCTTAGTTGTCTTCTTGTCCTTGATTATCTCAAGTTCAAGTTGTTTTAAGTACTCAAACTTAACATAATCATAGGACAAGGGAAGAAGTGCATATGCCTGATAGAAGCCTATGGCACTCAGGTAGTTGATCATCTTGATCCTTTCTTCTTCTTTGTCTACCTGAGGTTCTTGTTGAACCACATCTTGTGCAGGACTTTCCTGAACTGGGGAGAGGGAAGGCATATCCTTATAAAGTCTTTTTCTTCTTCTCTCTTCTATGACTTGTACTAGGAGTTTTGCATCTTCTGTCTCCTTTTTCTCCCTTGACCTTTCCAGGTCAACCGGTTCATTCAACTTATCTAACGGGAGATAAATGACATTGTCTATGTCATAGTTCCTGGTCTGCAAATAGTTTATCTTGACTGCCCTTAACTCATCATTCTGAGTATCTGGTCTGGGAGTAGCCCTGATAGCAGACTCCATGAGTCTTGAAGACTCAGCAGAGGAACTTTCTCCCTTTAGCCTCCTTTTCCTCTTTCTTTCCTCCTCCTCAATCTCCTTAGTTCTCATTTTACTTTTCCCTTTATCACTCACAGACCTTTGTGACTCAGGGTGGAGAGAGCTTTGGCCTTCATTGCTTGTTGCAGCATCTGATTTCAGGCCAAAGAGACGTTGAGAAGCACCTTCACCAGCAGGTGTCTCAGAAGGAGTGTGGATCTCTCCAGCAGTTGATGATGATGAGACAAGGCTCTCAGGTTCTGCCACTGGGCCTTTAGTCGAGGATTCCCCTATGAAGCTAATCTTAGGGTCCTCCATAACATCCAGTTGACCGATGGCATTACCTGATTGCCTAAGTCTCCTTCTTAAGCGGAACTCTGTAGTGATCCTGTCTTGGATTCTTTTAGCCAGTCTATCAGCTTGTCATGATTGGTTTGGGTTGACAAGTGGCGTGTTGACTAGATCCAGACCTTCATAGTAGTCCAAGGTCTGAAATTGAAGACTTCTTGTTACCCTTGAACTCTTATGATGATTAAGGCTTTCCTGATGTTGTCATACCTCCACCCAATGATGTGATTAGAAGATGGTGAAGGTGACATAGCCTTTGGTATCCCATCCTCAAACAAACTCTGTATGAATGAGTCTGTGTAGTCCACATCAATGTGAACTTGAGGAGGTTGCTGAGAATGCACAGTTGCAAGTGAGGATGGTGAGTACTCAATGTCCATTCTCTCTAAAGAACTCCCAGGTTCTGTGATTGTAATGAATTTCTCCCCCTTTTTGGTAGCATCACCCACTTGCATAGGTGAGCTGGAGGATAGGTCAGTCACATCCACAAGTTCTTGTGTTCTTGGTTGAGCTCTTCTTAAGGGTCTCCCAACTAGTTTTTCCTTAAGATATAAAATCTCAAGTTGGTGATCATTGATCCTGTTGTGTAAGGTAGTCACCTGAGATTCAAGGTGACTGACCTTCGAGACTAAGTAAGTTTTTTTAGACAGTTTTTGCACCAGTAGTCTCAGATTCCCCTAATATTCATCAAAAGATTCATTAGGGGATGAGATGATTGCACCAAAGTCCTCTCTCTCACCACCAGCTTGAGGTTCTTGGCTGTTGGTTTTCCTCTGATCACTAGCAATCTCAGTTGAGATGTCAGTGGGCTGAGTTGCCATGGTTGAGGTCTTAATGATGTAATCACTTTCAGAAGTGAGAGCCTCTTCTATATGGACATCCTGAACAGGTTCAGGAGTGTCCACCTCAATTGTAGGTGACTGATGTGGGATAGATGTAGGAGACTCAAGAGTACTCATCTCTCTTTGAGTAGGTGGAAAGAAGAGAGATTCATTATACTCACTAAAACCTATATCTTCATCAGTATAGAAGTCAAGGTTGGGAATTGGTTGGTTGTGAGCTATAGGCTGGGGATGGTAACTGTCCCCTAAAGGTTGATCACTTGAGTGTTGAGACTCAGAGTGATGTCTTAAGGCAGTAGGGCTAATGAGCTCATCAGGCTAAGCATGAGGAACCTCAACACTGATTCATGAAGAGATGGGACTGGTCTGCTCCTCAGGAGAAGTGGGAGCTCCAATGTCCACTTCGTCCTGTATGGGTGAGTATATGGGGACCTCCACAGACTGAATAGTGGTTCGTTTGGATTTTCTTTGGTAAGTGATGGTGATTTGAGGCTGTGAGAGTGGTTGGGAAAAAGCAAGTGCGGGTTCAACACTAGCTTGTGCTGCTAGGTTGTCACCTTGAGCAATAAGCTCTAACATTTTTGGGACCAGGGCTGTTTCTACCCCAGAGAACCCAACAGTGGGTTTTCTCAGTATTTTAAAGATGCCGGGCTTTATCTGTCCCAATTTAAGAATGTTACCTGTTTCCCTCAACTATGAGCCCAATTCACAGTTAAGAATGTACTAGACACATCTAGGAAACATGTAATACTCTAAGGAATCTAAATTAGCAAGTAAATTTGTATAAACAAACTGAGAATACCTGAATTTGACCCCCTGAACCATTCCATGGATTATGAAGGAGAGATCCTCTAGAATCTGGTCCCATCCATGATGCTTGTTTGATAAGCTGTGGATGACCACATGGAGCAAAAATCTCCATTGGGATGAGACCTTCCCTTTCCTAAAGGTCATTATAGAGAAATCTCCCTCATATCCCATCTACTTAAAGGAATGATTGACAGCTTCCTTTGGGAAAAACACCTCACCTTCTTCATCATCCAGCTGAAGATGTCTGTTGATGATGGTCGCAGTGATGAAGATTGTTCTTCCCTGCACTGTGGCAGACAGTGCCTTCTCCCCTTCCATAATGACCTCTTGGCAGGTCTTCCAGAATTCAAGTAACTGATCCCCATAGAGTGGAGGATCAATGGTTAGGGAGGTGAATTAGTTTGACAGAGTTAGGAAACAACAAACCTCTGAGAAATGCGGATCTTTCTCAGAGCTTAACAGAGCAACCTGATTGTGTTGTCTGTGTAGCTGCATGGAAAAGTTGGGATCATTTTTGTGAGCAAGGTTGGCAATTTTGAAGTAGCTTAAGGACAAAGAAAGAAGAAAGAAAGAAATTTCAGAGAGAAATTTGGGGTTTTAGGTTTGGAGGAATAACAAATGATAGAAAGAGGGGGAAACCGTTGGGTTTATATGTGAGAAGGATTTTAGATAAATTTTAATGAAAGAGGATAAACTTTGAAATCCGGATGTCGGTCCCACCTCTGAAAAAGTAGTTTACTTTTGCTCAAAAAGTAGTTTTCTTGGAAGTCTAGAAGCTTCCGAAGGTTAATTATCTTTGGAAATTTTAATTAAAAAGCTTCCGAAGCTAAAATGACTTCGGGAGAATTTTCTGAGAGATTTGAGAATTTTGCTTCGGAAGAGAAATTAGAACTTGAATGCTTGGTACATAAACTAACAAAGCTTCCGAGAGTTATTTTGCTTCGGAAGTAAATGGTCCTTGAAAATAAGTAAGTGTCTGAGACAAGTATTTAAGCTTCGAAAGATAAATTTGAAAACACTTCCAAAGGTAAATTCTTAGACAATTATTTATTTGGAAGACATGATGTACTTCCAAAGTTAAAAGCATAACTTCCAAAGTATCAGAAATTTTCAAAAGTCTAAGAAAAATCTTCAAAAAGAAATTTTCATCCAGAGAAAACATGAGCTTATGACAGTGATGAACTAGACAACTTAGGACACACATAAATTTTAATGAAATAATAAGAATTAATTTTAAGAAAAGCTTACTCAAAGTTTATCATCCTAATAGCTGATTTAGATATTTAATCTCTGTTCATCAAAGGCCTTTGTGAACACATCAGCATATTGTTCATCCGTGTGACTTTGACTAGTTTAATTAATCCCTTTTCATAGTTATCTCTTATTAAATGATACCTGATATTAATGTGCTTTGTCCTTGAGTGCTGCATAGGGTTCTCGGTGATTGAGATAACACTATTGTTGTCTATGTGAATAGGAGTCTCCTTGAAGTTTAACCCATAGTCCAACATCTAATTTTGAATCCAAAGTACTTGAGCACAGCAGCTTGCAGCAGCAATGTATTCAGCTTTAGCAGTTGATGCAGAGATACAAGATTGTTTCTTGCATTGCCATGAGACAACCCTTCCACCAAGAAATTGACATCCCCCAGATGTAGACTTTGCAGTCATGTTGCAACCACCATAATCACTATCTGTATAGGCATACAGATTGAACTCAGAATTCTTAGGATACCATAGATGTTGATGCAACTTTGAGTTATCTTAGAATCCTCTTGACAGTGATAAGGTGAGACACCTTAGGGTTGGCTTGATATCTTGCACAAATACATGTAACAAACATGATATCAGTCCTGCTAGCAGTTAGATACGTAAGAGACCTAATCATAGCCCTATATAAGTGCTCATCTACACACTCCCCCTCAAGATCAGGACCAAGATAGTGGTTTCTAGCTATGGGTGTCTTAGCAATCTTACAGTCAGTCATATTGAACCTCTTGACTATGTCCTGAACATACTTTGACTGACTTATGAAGATGCCATCTTCAACTTGCTTCACTTGAATTACCAGAAAGAAATTGAGTTCCTCCATGGCACTCATTTCAAATTTGTCTTTCATCAGCTTCTCAAAGTCTTTGCAGAGCTTTGGTTTAGTTGAACCAATGATGATGTCATCCACATATACTTGAACTAGCAATATGTCTTTTCCTTGTTCTTTGATGAAGAGAGTTCCATCTATAGTACCTCTCCTGTATCCATGTTTACAAAGATACTTAGATAGTGTCTCATACCATTTCCTGGGTGCCTGATGCAGCCCATAAAGAGCTTTGTCAAGCTTGCATACATAATTAGGATGATCAGGATCTACAAAACCAGGTGGCTATTTGACATAAACCTCTTCATCTATCACTCCATACAAAAAGGCACACTTCACATCAAGTTGTAAGACCTTGAAGTTCTTGGATACAGCAAATGCCAGGAATATCCTAACGGCTTCTAATCTTGCCAGTGGAGCAAAGACATCAGTGTAGTCAATCCCTTCTTCTTATGTGTATCCTTGAACAAGCAGTCTAGCATTGTTCTTGATGATGATGCCTCTATGATTTTTCTTGTTCCTAAAAACCCATTTGGTTCCAATTGTAGTCTTCACAGAAGGAGGAGGACAAAGGTTCCAAACTTTCTGCCTTTTGAATTGAAACAACTCTTGTTGCATAGCTTCAACCCAACTTCATTCCTTTAGAGCTTCATCAACTTTCTTTGGCTCTATCTGGGATAGAAAACAAGAGTGAAGACAAATGTTTGCTTCATGGGTTTTTCCTCTTGTCTTTACCCCAAAGACAACATCTCTAATGATGTTTGTGGTAGGGTGAGACTTGTGGATCCTAAGCTGAGGGATCACAGCAAGTTGTTGAGAAAGATCTAAATTAGAGAAATTTATATCTAGCATGGATGTTTCTCCCACCACATCAGCACACTTTTCAAATGAAACTTGATCCAAGCAGTGTGTGACATCATTGATGATGTTCTCACCAATGGTGTGGTTAGTGGCATCAAGAAATTCTTGGTCACTATCACCACCACCATTGTTATCTTCCTAGTTGTGGTGTTCTTATCTGGTTGTAGAGCCTTTGAGCTAGAATTTGATGGCATACCTGATGTATCAGCTGAGTTTATCATTGTTGTACTGACAGAAACCTCATTTGCAGAAGTGGTTCCAACTGGACCTATGACTTGAGGATCTTCCTAGCTTAAATCTTGGATGAGGATCATCTGTTATTTAAATTTGCTGCAGATCCTGAAACATTCTCACAAGATTTGTTAAACAGTTGATAACCAAATCAATATCAAACAACCAATCCGGACCAGAACCAACAATACAGGGTTGTTGGATTCTTTATGCCCAAGACACATAGGAAATTGATGTGGTTAGTACGTTATGATCCAAGTCATGTCATACCCAATAACAAGCTTAGAAAACACCAAATAATATTTAATTGATGATATGATCATGCAATTAAATAAATACACCATTTAGAAAATGGGTTTTCTAAATAAGTTGCATATGAGATTGAACAACTTATATGGATACTTTGTTCATGGATATTATTTGTAATGTTGTTTAATATAGTTAAATAACATCAAATAATAAAAGTGTGTGTATGTTATATAATTAAAAGGTTAATTATATATCTATTTTAAAACATTAGTTTAACAAAATAGGTTTTTGGGTTTTGGGGGGAAAACCCCATCTCATAAACCCAAGCGGCCGCCCTTTTTTGAGGGGTCTTGTTTTGTCTTGTGACTTTGTACTCCAAGAACAACACACACACACTTAATCCTCTCATCTCTCACACATATGCAAGAACCAAAAGGGGAAACACTCTCTAATCTTGAAGTGCATCTCGTCTGAAAAGGGTTTTCAGCAGCCTTTGGAACTCGGCTGAAAAGTGTTTTGAGCAGCCCTTCTTGGTTGTTTTGGTGGTGAAATCCTAGCAAAAAAGGTGCTTACTTGATGCTTGTGGGTATGGATGCTTGAGGACATCTTTCCTTGATGTTTTTGCTGTTCAACAACATCATCTTCTTCACCCAAAAACGTTTTTCTGCAACTTTACTAAAGGTAGTATGTATGGCTTGTTTTGGGTTGTTATTTCTTGTTGATAGCTAGTTCAAACACATATAAATGATCCTATGTTCTTGGGTTTGTTGATGTTTTGTTATTAGCCTTAATTTTCAGATTACTAATGATAATTTTAAGGTTACATTCCGCTGCATTTTCATAGTTTAAAGGTTAAACTACTTTGATATGGTCCAACAAACCCAACATTGGCATCATACATTCGGATGTATGTGGTCCTTTTAAGCCAATGACTAAGAATGGTGAAAGATACTTCATTACCTTTACCGAAGATTATAGTCGCTATGGGTATGTGTACCTATTAAGACACAAAGATGAAGGTTTTGAAATGTTCAAGATGTTTCAAAATGAAGTACAAAATCAACTCAACAAGTTGATTAAAGTTCTCCGCACCGATAGAGGAGGTGAATCCCTTCAAGATCATCTTAGGAGTTGCGGGATTGTCTCACAACTCACTCCACCTGGAACACCACAACATAATAGTGTGTCTGAGAGGAGGAATCGAACCTTATTGGATATGGTCCGATCTATGATGGCTAGAAGCACATTACCTCTATCATTTTGGGGTTTCGCTTTGATCTCCATGGCCCGTATTCTAAATATGGCCCCAACCAAAAAGGTGGAAAGGACACCCTTTGAAATATGGCATGGAAGAGTTCCATCCCTATCATATTTAAGGGTCTGGGGTTGTGATGCTTATGTTAAGACTCCCACCCCAAACAAATTGGAAGTCCGATCCACCAAGTGCATCTTTATTGGATATCCCAGAGACTCTATGGGATATTATTTCTATGATCCACCGGAACAAAAGGTGTTTCTTGCCAGAAAGGGTGAGTTCTTAGAAGCAAAGTTCCTTATTGAATAAACTAGCAGTAGAACAGTGGATCTTGAGGAGGAGCAAGAACCATAATCCGATGCACGATTGGTTGAAACTAACACTCAACATGAGGATGTTGAGGATGATCAAGTAGTTGATCAATATACATAAAACGTTCGCAGATCTGGTAGAATTAGTAATCCACTTGAAAGATACGGATTTTTCATGGATGGATGCATGTGGTAGATTCCGATGAACCAACCACCTATCGTAATGCAGTGTCCAATTTTGATTGTGACAAATGGCTCGAGGCCATGAGCGTTGAGATGCAATCCATGCATGACAATCAAGTATGGGACTTGGTTGTACCACCTCTTAACTCCAAAGTAGTTGGAAGCAAGTGGGTTTTCAAGAAGAAAACCGATATGCATGGAAACTTGGATACCTATAAGGCTAGACTTGTAGGAAAGGGTTTCACTAAAACTCAAGGGGTTGATTATGATGAAACCTTCTCACCTGTTACGATGCTAAAGTCTATAAGGATATTGTTAGCCATAGCTGCTCATTATGATTATGAGATTTGGCAAATGGATGTGAAAACCGCTTTCCTAAATGGATATCTTGAGGAAGATGTCTATATGGTTCAGCCTGAAGGTTTTGTCCATCCAAAACATCCTTATAAAGTATGCAAGTTAAAGAAATCAATCTATGGATTGAAACAAGCATGGAGAAGTTGAATCACCGTTTTGATGAAGAAATAATTAAATTCGAATTCATCAAGAACGCTGACGAAGCTTGTGTATATAAGAAAGCTAGTGGGAGCATCATCACTTTCCTAGTATGTATTTTGATGACATACTACTATTTGGAAACAACATTCCAACCTTGGAAGGTGTAAAAACCTGGCTTGGAAGTTGTTTTTTCCATCAAGGATCTTGGTGAGGCTGCCTATATTCTGGGAATAAAGATCTATAGGGATAGATCAAGGCAGTTGATTAGTTTAAATCAAAGTGCATACATTGATAAAATCTTGAAAAGGTTCAAGATAGAGAACTCTAAGAAAGGTACGGTACCTATTCAAAGAGGAATGATATTCGAAGGCAATCCCATACGCATCTGCTATTGGATCCATCATGTATGAAATGATATGCACTCGACCGGACGTGTCATGCGCCTTAAGCATGACAAGTCGATACCAGCAAAATCCTGGAAATAGTCATTGGATGGTTGTTAAGAACATAATTAAGTACCTAAGGAGGACAAAAGATATGTTCCTAATCTATAGATCTGGTGATGAGGAACTAGTTGTAAAAGGTACACGGATGCCAGTTTCCAAACAGATCGTGATGATTCACGGTCACAGTCGGGATATATTTTCATTCTGAATGGAGGAGCGGTCTCTTGGAAGAGCTCCAAACAGGATATGGTGAGTCTATCAACTACAGAATCAGAATACGTCGCTGCCTCATTGGCAGCTCAAGAAACTGCATGGTTGAAGAAATTCATTGCCGATCTGGGGGTTGTCCCTTCCATTCAGGACCCCCTAGAGATCTTTTGTGATAACGAGGGTGCGATTGCTCAAATCAAGGAACCTCGTGCTCATCAAAAGACTAGGCACATTGAGCGGAGATTCAACTACATACGAGATGAAGTTGAAAAGGGAAAGATATGTATCCGCAAAGATATGTACACACGGATCAGAACATTGCGGATCCTCTAACGAAGCTCCTTGAAAAGGCAAAGCATGAAGGTCATACTTGTGCCATGGGACTTCGATATTCTAGTGATTGGATTTGATCTGTAAATTTTGTATTTGGATATGTGGAACTCTTTACTATTTGAATAAAATATTTGGTTATAATGTTTCAATTATTATTCCAATTTAGCATGTTTCATCCATGAGAAAATTGCTTACTCTAAATGTACGTAGTCGTTCAGACTTGTGGGAACAAGTGTGAAAGTAAGATTATTATGAACTTGGATTGGTTGATATTCATAAGGATGAATATAGAGCAATGGGTTGCTACCAAGGTTCATAGATATTTGTGGGATACAAATATTGGACTAACCCGCAACTCAAACTTTACTACATGGAATCTTATTGATTGATCATAAGTAATTTTCAGTAAAGGCGAATATCATTTCGTATCCTCAGACGTGAGATACATATTGGGTTTTGATATTCACCAAGTGTCATACCTTGATCTAGTTATCCGCTGTTCTGAAATGGTGGACAGTACATGAGACTATGTTCAGATGTGACACAAGTTGATTGTGAGAAACGTATGTAGTCAAGATGGGATTTGTTCCTCTTATTTGTTGAGAGTTAAATGTCTAAGTCCTGGATAAGTTAAATCAACAAGGAATGATCACTCTATGTCCTGGATCTAAGATGACATCTATAACAAAAGGATAGATGATTAATTCACCTAAATCATTTCAAGTAGGCTACTTGAATGGGATGATGTTATTGAATGGCTATAAGTCATGCGTATTAAGGGTAGTAAACTGTTGTTAGGCGGTATTTACTACTTGCATCAATCTTCTATGAATCTTCTGCAAGTGGGAGATTGTTGGATTCTATATGCCCAAGACACATAGAACATTGATGCGGTTAGTATGTCATGATCCAAGTCGGGTTATACCCAATAACAAGCTTTGCAATCACCGACAATTATTCAATTAATGATATGATCATGCAATTAAATAATAACACCAAATTTAGAAAATGGGTTTTCTAAATAAGTTGCATATGAGATTGAACAATTTATATTGATATTTTGTTTATAGATATTGTTTGTAATGTTATTTAAGTTATTTAAATAACATCAAATAATAAGTGAGTGTGTATGAGTTATTCTAATAAAAGGTTAATTGTTTGAAAAACTTTTACAAATGACTTGTTAATGTGTTATATTTTGGATTTACTTTTGGGGGGAAAACTTAAAACCATAAGAGGTTTTGGCCGCCCCTTTATGGGTGGGCCTCCTCTTGGTTTTGTTGAGTATCTTGAAAACATACACACATTAGATACACATTCACTCAATCTCCTTCTCTCTCCCACATGCAAAACAACAACACAAGAAAAGGGTTTTCTTGTTCTTATTGAAGGATACTCGGCTGAAAAGATTTCCAGAAGTGTTATCTTTCGTTTTGGTGTTCAATCCTTGCATCAAAGGTGTTTTGTGTTAGAGCGTGGGGTATACAAGCTTGAGGGGTCCTTTCCTTGGAGCCTTGGCTGATTTTAGCATCCTACATTTCTCTCTTGGTCGATTTTTGCTGCTGAAAGGTAGTTATTCGCAGCTTCATATAGCTGTGATTTTATGTTCATTTACATAGTGTTCATAGCTTGCTCATTCACATATAATGATCCTTTTGATTTTGGGTTTGTTACAATATTTATATGTCACCCTAAAACATGAAATTTCAGCTTTATAATCATGTTTTAAAACATATATATCCGCTGCGTTTTCTGAAAGTTTAAGAGGTTAAACTCGGTTTTATCTTCCAACAAACCCTTCATGGTTCTTAAATTCAGTTCCTTGATCACATCTTATGATTTTGACCTTGTGATGAGACTGATTCTCAATCTTTAAGATAAAATTCTTCAGAATCTCAGGAGTCTCATCCTTAGTTCTAAGGAAGAAAACCCAAGTGAATCTTGTAAAGTCATCTGTGATCACTAGACAGTATAAGGTCCTTCCTAAACTCATTACACTAGTGGGGCCAAAGAGATCCATATGTAACAAGTGTAGGGGTGTAGTGATGGAGTTCTTTTCCTTAGGCTTGTGAGATACCTTATGTTTCTTCCCTTTCAGGCATGCAACACAGTGGTCATCACTTGTAAACATTTTCTATGGCATTCCAGTTACAAAATCATGCTTAATTAATTTCTTAAAGTTTACATGGCACATTCTTTTATGCCATAGGAAAGACTCATCACTATTGGCTTTAGACAAAAAGCTTGAAAGTTCTCCAGAGGGAGAGGTTTTTTGCAAATCCAACTTGTACATGTTTCCTTTCCTGGGGGCTCTAAGCAGGATATGCTCATGAGGAATGATCACACCAGGCTTAAGAACAATGCACTCATGCTCAGTAAAGAGCATGTTATGACTCTGATAACAAAATTGAGATACACTCAGAAGATTGTATCCTAGCTCCTTAACAAAGTTTACCTTTTCTATGCTGAGCTTACCAGTTATAACCTCGCCCCTTCCAGAAATGTAGCCACCTTCATCTCCTTAAAAGCAACTGGTCCTCCATCAATCCTTTCAAAGTTCTGGAGTAGTGACCTATTGCATGTCATGTGTCTGGAACAACCACTGTCTATGATCCAAACATTTCTGTCTGTCTTCAGCTGTCCCTGCACAAAGAGAATGATTAGTTACATTTGGAAACCCAAGCCTTGCTTGTCTTGGGCTCATTTACAGAAGGTAATGCAATAGTAATATGTCCTATAGTGTACAAAGAGGATCTTGAGCGGTTGTTGATGGAGCAATCTTAGTCACTTGGTCTTTCTTAGACATCCACACCGCCTTTGGAGTCTTGGACATGACCTTCAAAACTTCGGAAGCTTTTGGAACTTCGAAGGTTTTGATGACTGATCCTTCGGAAGATTCTGCAGACACTGCAGCAGACTTTAGTGCTTCGGAAGAACTCCTTTCTTCCGAGACCATTCCGAGGGTAATTTTCCACTTCCCTTCTTCTTAGACATGGAGCTTCTGAAGGAAATAGGTTTTCGTTCCGAAGCTTGAATCTTCTTAGAACTCTTTGAAGCCTTTGTTTTGGTCATATGGACAGTACGTTTAGGATTCAAGGGACCATCCTTGGCAATGTGAGTGGTACTTTCACACATAACACAATTCATCTTCTTCTTCACAAGAGTCTTTTCTTTTGAATAGGACAGTCTTTGGTCACATCCCTTCTCCACCTTCATCTTTGCAGATGATGAGACAATCCTCTTGGGCTAGGACTGTGCTTGGAGTTTGATGGTCCAGGCTGTTCAGCAGTGGTACATAGCACATTAGTCTTCTTCTTGTTACTGAGATGAGTTGTACAAGAACCAGAACTCTTAGCAGAAAAGTTTTGGTTGATGTCCTCAGTCCCTACCACTTTAGACCCTGCAGAGATAAAAACTTGTTTCTGTTTAGAGTCAAAAGTAGTCTTGATCTCTTGAGCCTTCCTTGCCTTTCTTTTGCTCTTTCTGATAAAGTTCTTTCTCATGGACTTGGTCATCACAGTCTTCACTTTCTCCTCAGAAGGATAGTGGCCCTTCTTGGAATCCTCCTCTTCACTCTTTTCAGAGGGATTCTTCACTATCTCTTCTTCATCCTCTTGACTCATGGGATCTATAAGAGGAAGCTTATCTTCACAAGTTCCACACCTAGGAGATCTTACTAACAAGATTGTGTGTGGAGGAGCTATCTCATTGGATCCTAGTCCCTGCCTGTTTTGATAGCACACTTTGTTATGCAGGGATGAGGATATCATGTTCTTGAAGGTCTCTTCTTCAAGAACACTCTTTTCTGCCCTGGCTTTGCTGATCACAAGCTCAGCCTGGCACTCAGTTAACTTGTTATGAGATCTTTGATCTGAGTCCTAAAATCTGTGTGTTAGTGTTTTAGAACAGAAATGGTTTTCTCTTAGTCCTCTATTTTCAGCTAATAATCATTTTTAGACATTCTAAAATCAGATTTTAAAATGTTTAAGGACTCAAGGTTAGATCTCAATTCCAAGTTATAGGACCTGTACCTGTTAACTTTTGCAATGCATTCAGGAGTACAGAGACGTTCTAATACCTTGGCATCATCATGATCAGCCATTAGTGCTTGGTTTGGAGAAGCATCTTCCACCTGAAAGCTCCAGTCAAAGCCTCCTTCTTCAACAGCAACAGCAGCTTGCTGGTTTGACTTCTCATTATGGAGAGCTTTGTCAGTGTAGTTTGGTCTGGATTGTGTTTGGCCACCATTTGTTCTAGGTGCCTTACACTCTCTGGCAAAGTGGCCCATCAAGTTACAGTTGTAACACTTGACTTTGCCTTTGTCCAGTCCAAACTTTCCACTGGTTGCATTTCTTGGAAACTTCCTTCCAGTTCTCTTGTAAGAACTTCTTGGCTCTGTGAGTGAGAAGAGGCATGTGCTGGACTGTTTCCATATATTCTAGATCATCTGGATGGATACAGTCTAGGTCTTCAAGAGTGAAAAGAGAGTTGCTACAGCTTTCATCAGAAGACACAAAAGCTCGAGAAAAGCTTGTCCCTTGGAATGGGCTTCCTTGAGTGTAGTTCTCCCTTGGTGTCTCTAGGAAGGTGATGAAAGGACCCTTTGGTGAATTGTCAGGGTTGCATAAGAGATGATGTTTGGGTTCTATGCTATCCGTTTCAATCACATGTAGGGCTGAACCCATTTGATTGTTAGAGTTGCCAGATGAACCTTGCATGTTCATCTCCATCTGGTAGCCACTAAGAATCCCATATAACACTGTCAGAGTAAGAGTTTTGAGATTTTCAATTCTCTTAATCAATACATAGTAGTGTGTCCATTGCCTTGGAAGTCAGGACATGAACTTCCTTACAATGTTTTTGTTTTCAAGAGAAACTCCTCCATCCACTAGGGTATCCAAAATCTCAACATACCTGAAATACTGCTGAGTCATGGTTTCACCTGTTTTGAAGGTGAAGTTTTCAAACTGCTGCTTCAGGAGATCCTTCGTGTTCTCCTTGGCTTCAGAAGAACCCTCATAGATCAATTTTAGTGCATCCCACAGCTGCTTGGCTGTTTTTCACTTCTTGAAACCTCTGTATACAGAGTTTGGAAGGGTAGTTTGAAGAGCTGTCATAGCTTTTCTGTCTATCTCTACTCTTTTCCTATCTTCATCAGAGTAGTTAGCCACATCTTTAAGGATCATACCAGCACCAGTAGCAGAAGGGGTCCAGGGTATGAAAGGTCCATTCTCAATAGACTCCCACATTCTTGAATCAAGAGACCTGATGAAACCTTCCATTCTTAAACACCAGGCATCAAACTCATTAAGAGTGATCAGTGGGGACTTGTTCATGGTTCCAGTTTCCATATTATTTTTTGAAATGACTACCATTTGAAAAGTTTAGTATTTGTGTGTGTGAGGGATCTTAAGATGTTGAGATCTTATATCAAGAGCCTGAAATGCTCTGATACCAAATGCAGGATCGTTGAAGGGTTAGTTACAACACAACAACACAAAGAGGAGATTAACTAAACTTTAATCAAATAGTAAACTAGATTAACCAAGGGTTGAGATACTAAGAACACAAGTAATTCAAGAGACAGAACACAAAGAACACAAGTGTATGGTTTTCAAGAATGCAATATATTGTCTTCTCTATGTTCTATTACAAGTGTTACAAAGCATATTCGAAAGATGCAAGAACATGAGATACTTATACTACATCCTACAGCCGGCTATACTTTGAAAGCCAGCTGGATACAATTGACTAGACACAAACAAAATCAATTGTAGAGTCAAAAGGCAGATTGCCTTTTGACTTTTGACTATGGCATGCCATAGCTCACATCCTTATCTATTACAAAAAGGATAAAGTACATAAAGTAGAAAGTTACAGACTCAAGACCTCAATGTACAGTTACCAAAAGCATGGACCTTTTCACTAACTCATGTAAGTTGGTGACTTGCAGAGATGCAACAGAAAGGTGTCCAGCTTTATGGAACAGTACATCAGATAAAGCATGTTACTTAAAAGTCTTCGGAAGAAATCTGTCTTCATGAACTTGAAGCTTTGGAAGACTTTGTCTCTGAGGCTTTGAAAGACTTCATGTTTGGCTTCAGAAGATATTGGTCTTGGCTTCGGACGATTTCACACTTAGAGTATGTTTTTCTGTTTCATGTGTGAAACTTCCTAAGTTTCTCTTTTAATGCACTTGTGCAGCATTCAGGAAAAACTTAAGATGTATAGGTTGCATCAGCCTCTTCATTAATCTCTAGAAACTCCCACTAGGCTGATGCTACCAAAATACTTTGGAAAACTTTAGATATTAACAGTCCTCATTAATATGATCACCATTCCTTTCATCATTATGATCAGGATCCTTCAGACTGTCAAAATGTCTTCTCATGTCAAAGACGTCATGCAGAGGCAACTGAAACATATCTTGCCATGTATAAATGTCTTCAATGCCTTGATCTATAATAACATGCCATCTTTCTGGATTTGTGGTGTATGTCCAAGACAAGATGGGTCTTCCTATTTCTAGGGGAGCTATTTGAATTGGAGTTGGTGAGGCTTCCTCTAGCTACACATCCTCGGGCTCTTCTGATTCATCCTAAGGTTTAGAAGGGGATGCAGGCTTCTTCTTCTTCTTAGGCTTTGGTTTAGAAGCCATCCTCTTCTTTCTCTTTCCAATTCTAACTGAGAAGACTGGCCTGCAGCACCAGATTGATCTTCACTGTCTTTCTCAGTTAGGACTTCCTCTCTCTCAGGTTTAGATAGAGAGGGAGGTTGACCCTGCTGTGGATCAGAAGATGAAGCTTGCTGAGCATTAGCAGGAGGTCCGAGTTGTGTTGTCTCTGGTTGTTCAACCTTAACCTCCACTTCAGGTGGAGCCTGACTTGGAGTGGAGTGTAAGTCAATGAGCTCTCCACTCTTAATCTTCTGCTTTATTACCCTGATATGTTCATCCATATGGATAGAGACATGGTTCCAAGTCTCCTTCTGGAGAATCCATACAACTTCAAGAAGCTCATCATCCTCTGCCTATCACAGACTTGTTATGCTCTTTTGGATGATGGCTCTTGATTTTGCAACTTCTTCCCTTAGCTTCTTCTTTCTTGTCTTTATTTCCTTGACTAGCTCAAGTTCAAGTTGTTTTAAGTACTCAAACTTGATATAGTCATAAGGCAAGGGAAGGACTGCATCTGCCTGATAGAAGCCTGTGGCGGTCAGGTAGTTAACCATCTTGATTCTGTCTTCTTCTTTATCACCTGAGGTTCTTGTTAAACCACCTCCTCTTGTTCAGGACTTTCTTGAACTGGGGAGAGGGTAGGCATACCTTTGTATAGTCTTTTTTCTTCTTCTCTCTTCTTTGACTTGTACTAGGAGTTCTGCAACTTCTGTCTCCTTCTTCTCTCTTGACCTTTCCAGGTCAACCACTTCATTCAACTCATCTAAGGGAAGAGAAATGACACTATCTATGTCATAGTTCCTAGTCTGCAGATAGTTATCTTCACTGCCCTTAACTCATCATTTTGAGTATGTGGTCTGGAGGCAGCCCTGATTGCAGACTCCATGAGTCTTGGAGACTCACCAGAGGAACTTTCTCCACTTAGCCTCCTTTTCCTCTCTCTCTCCTCCTCCTAATCTCCTCAGATGTCATCTTTCTTTTCCCTTTGTCACTCACAGACTTTTGTGACTCAGGGTGGAGAGAGCTTTGGCCTTCATTGCTTGTTGCAGCATCTGAGCTTAGGCCAGAGAGAGGTTGACAAGCACCTTCACCAGCAGGTGTCTCAAAAGGATATGGATCTCTGCAGCAGTTTGAGATGATGAGACAGGGCTCTCAGGTTCTGTCACTGGGCTTCAGTCAAGGTTTCCCCTATGAAGCTACTCTTAGGGTCTGCCTCAACATCCAGTTGACCGATGACATTGCGTGATTGCCTAAGTCTCCTTGTTAGGCTGAACTATGCAGTGATCCTGTCTTGGATTCTTTTAGCCAGACTGTCAGCTTGTCTTGATTGGCTTGGGTTGACAAGTGGCATGTTGACTAGATCCAGACCTTCATAGTAGTCCAAGGTCTGAAAATTGAAGACTTCTTGCTGTCCTTGAACTCTTATGATGATTAGGGCCTTCCTATTGTTGTCATACTTCCACCCAATGATGTGATTAGAGAGATGGTGAAGGTGACATAGCCCTTGGTATCCCATCCTCAAATAGACTCTCTATGAAGGAGTCTGTGTAGTCCACATCAATGTGAACTAGAGGAGGTTGCTGAGAATGCACAGTTGCAAGTGAGGATGGTGAGTCCTCAATGTCCATTCTCTCTGAAGAACTCTGAGGTTATGTGGTTGTACTAACTTTCTCCCCTTTTTGGTAGTATCACCCACTTGCATAGGTGAGCTGGAAGATAGGTCAATGACATCCACAGGTTCTTGTGTTCCGTTGAGCTCTCTTAAGGGTCTCCCAGCTAGTTTTTCCTTAAGATATGAAATCTAAAGTTGCTGATCATTGATCCTGTTGTGTAAGGTAGTCACCTGAGATTCAAGGTGACTGACCTTTGAGACTACGTAAGTGCATGTTTTAGACAATTTTTGCACCAGTAGTCTCACATTCCCCACATCTTCATCAGATGATTCATTGGGGGATGAGATGATGGACCAGAGTCGCTCTCTCACCACCAGCTTGAGGTTCTTGGCTGCTGGTTTTCCTCTGCTCACTGGCAGTCTCAGTTGAGATGACAGTGGGCTGAGTTGCCATGGTTGAGGTCTTAATGATGTAATCACTTTCAGAAGTGAGAGCCTCTTCCAATGGACATCCTGAACAGGTTTAGGAGTGTCCACCTCAGTTCTAGGTGACTGATGTGGGATAGATGTAGGAGACTCAGGAGTACTCATCTCTCTTTGAGTAGGTGGAGAGAAGAGAGATTCATTATACTCATAGAAACCTATATGTCATCAGTATAAAACTCAAGGTTGGGAATTGGTTGGTGGAGACCTATAGGGTGGGGATGGTAGCTGTCCCCTGAAGGTTGATCACTTGAGTGTTGAGACTCAGAGTGATGGCTTAAGGCAGTTGGGCTAATGAGCTCATCAGGATGAGCAATAGGAACCTCAGCACTGATTCTTGAAGAGATGGGAGTGGTTTGATCCTCAGGAGAAGTGGGAGCTCCAATGTCCACTTCGTCCTGTATGGGTGAGTATATGGGGCCCTCCACAGACTGAATAGCCTGAGTAGGGTTTGTTTGGATTTTCTTTGCTAAGTGATGGTGATTTTAGGCTGTGAGAGTGGTTGGGAAAAAGCAGGTGTGGGTTCAACACTAGCTTGTGCTGCTAGGTTGTCACCTTGAGCAATGATCTCTAACATTTTTGGAACCAGGGCTGTTTCTACCCCAGAGAACCCAATAGTGGGTTTTTCTTAATTTAAAGATGCCAGGCTTCATCTGTCCCAATTTAAGATATTACCTGTTTCCCTCAACTGTGAGCCCGTTCACAGTTAAGAATGTAGTGGACATATCTAGGAAACATATAATACTCTAAGGAGTCTAAATTAGCGAGTAGATTTGTATAAACAAACTGAGAATACCTGAATTTGACCCCCTGAACCATTCCATGGATTATGAAGGAGAGATCCTCAGGAATCTAGTCCCATTCATCATGCTTATTGATAAGTTGTGGATGACCACATGGAGCAGCAATCTCAACTGGGATGAGACCTTCCCTTTCTTAAAGGTCTTTACACAGAAATCTCCCTCATATCCCATCTGCTCAAAGGAATGATTGACATCTTCCTTTGGGAAAAACACCTCACCTTCTTCATCATCCAGCTGAAGATGTCTGTTGATGATGGCCGGAGTGATGAAGATTGTTCTTCCTGCACTGTGGCAGACAGTGCCTTCTCCCCATCCATAATGACCTCTTGGCAGGTCTTCCAGAATTCAAGTAGCTAATCCTCATAGAGTGGAGGATCAATGGTTAGGGAGGTGAAGTAGTTCACAGAGTTAGGAAACGGCAAACCTCTGAAAAATGAGGATCTTTCTCAGAGCTTAACAGAGCAACCTGATTGTGTTGTCTGTGTAGCTGCATGGTAAAGTTGGGATCATTTCTGTGAGCAAGGTTGGCCATTTTGAAATAGCTTAAGGATGAAGAAAGAAGAAAGAAAGAAATTTCATAGAGAAATTTGGGGTTTTAGGTTTGGGGAAGAACATATGATAGAAAGATGGGGGAAACCGTTGGGTTTACATGTGAGAATGATTTCAGATAAATTTTAATGAAAGAGGAAAATCTTTGAAATCCGGATGTCGGTCCCACCTCTGAAAAAGTAGTTTACTTTCGCTCAATAAGTAGTTTTCTTGGACGTCTAAAAGCTTCCGAAGGTTAATTATCTTCGGAAGTTTTAATTAAAAAGCTTCCGAAGGTAAAATGACTTGGAAGAATTTTCTGAGAGATTTGTGAATTTTGTTTTGGAAGAGAAATTAAAACTTGAATGCTTTGTATATAAACCAACAAAGCTTCTGAGAGTTAATTTTGTTTGGGAAGTAAATGGTCCTTGAAAATAAATAAGTGTCTAAGACAAGTATTTAAGCTTCGGAAGATACATTTGAAACCACTTTCGAAGGTAAATTTCTCAGACAGTTATTTATTTGGAAGACATGATTTACTTCCGGAGTTAAAAGCATAACTTCCGAAGTATCAGAAATTTTCAAAGGTCTAAGAAAAGTCTTCAAGAAGAGATTTTCATCCAAACAAAACATGAGCTTATGAAAGTGATGAACTAGACAACTTAGGACACACATAACTTTTTAAAGAAATAATAAGAATTAGTTTTAAGAAAAACCTACTCAAAGTTTATGATCCCAATAGTTGATATTAGATATTTAAATCTCTGCTCATCAAAGGCCTTTGTAAATAGATCAGCATATTGTTCATCTGTGTGAACTTTGACAAGTTTAATTAATCCCTTTTCATAGTTATCTCTTATTAAATGATACTTGATATTGATGTGCTTTGTCCTTGAGTGCTGCACAGGGTTCTCTGTGATTGAGATAGCAATGTTGTTGTCTATGTGAATAGGAGTCTCGTTGAAGTAACCCATAGTCCAGCATCTGATTTTGAATCCAAAGTACTTGAGCACAGCAGCCTGCAGCAGCAATGTATTCAGCTTTAGCAGTTGACGCAGAGACACAGGACTGTTTCATGCATTGCCATGAGACAACCCTTCCACCAAGAAATTGACATCCCCCAGATGTAGACTTTGCAGTCATGTTGCAACCACCATAATCACTATCTGTATAGGCATACAGATTGAACTCAGAATTCTTAGGATACCATAGATGTTGATGCATCTTTGAGGTATCTTAGAATCCTCTTCACAGTGATAAGATGAGACACCTTAGGGTTGGCTTGATATCTTGCACAAATACATGTAACAAACATGATATCAGGCCTGCTAGCAGTTAGATACGTAAGAGACCTAATCATAGCCCTATATAAGTGCTCATCTACACACTCCCCCTTAAGATCAGGACCAAGAGAGTGGTTTCTGGCTATGGGTGTCTTAGCAATCTTACAGTCAGTCATATTGAACCTCTTGACTATGTCCTGAACATACTTTGACCTACTTCTGAAGATGCCATCTTCAACTTGCTTCACTTGAATTACCAGAAAGAAATTGAGTTCCTCCATGGCACTCATTTCAAATTTGTCTTTCATCAGCTTCTCAAAGTCTTTGCAGAGCTTTGGTTTAGTTGAACCAAAGATGATGTCATCCACATATACTTGAACTAGC
Source organism: Flaveria trinervia (assembly GCA_025506515.1). Lineage (NCBI taxonomy): Eukaryota > Viridiplantae > Streptophyta > Magnoliopsida > Asterales > Asteraceae > Flaveria > Flaveria trinervia. Next base: position 78,854,923 of record CM046444.1, on the reverse strand, counting down.
AATATGTCTTTTTCTTGTTCTTTGATGAAGAGAGTTCCATCTATAGTACCTCTCCTATATCCATGTTTACAAAGATACTCAAATAGTGTCTCATACCATTTCCTAGGTGCCTGATGCAGCCCATAGAAAGCTTTGTCAAGCTTGCAGACATAATCAGGATGATCAGGATCTACATAACCAGGTGGCTGTTTGACATAAACCTCTTCATCTATCACTCCATACAAAAAGGCACACTTCACATAAAGTTGAAAGACCTTGAAGTTCTTGGATGCAGCAATTGCCAGGAATATCCTAACAGCTTCTAATCTTGCCACTAGACCAAAGACATCAGTGTAGTCAACCCCTTCTTCTTGTGCGTATCCTTGAACAACTAGTCTAGCTTTGTTCTTGATGATGATGCCTCCATCATCTTTCTTGTTCCTAAACACCCATTTGGTTCCAATTGTAGTCTTCCCACAAGGAAGAAGACAAAGATTCCAAACTTTCTGACTTTTGAGTTGAAGTAGCTCTTGTTGCATAGCTTCAACCCAACTTCCATCCTTTAGAGCTTCATCAACTGTCTTTGGCTATAACTGGGATAGAAAACAAGAGTGAAGACAAACATTTGCTTCCTGGGTTTGTCCTCTTCTTTTTACCCTAGAGACAACATCTCCAATGAAGTTTGTGGTAGGGTGAGACTTGTGGATCCTAAGCTGAGGGATCACAGCAAGATGTTGAGAGAGATCTAAATTAGAGAAATTTAGATCTGGCATGGATGTTTCTCCTACCACATCAGCACACTTTTCATGTGAAACTTGATCCAAGTAGTGTGTCACATCATTGATGTTCTCATCAACGGTGTGATTAGTGGCATCAAGAAATTCTTGGTCACTATCAAAACCACCATTGTTATCTTCCACAGTTGAGGTGTTCTTATCTGGTTGTAGAGCCTCTGAGCTAGAATTTGAAGGCATACCAGATGTATCAGCTGAGTTTGTCATTGTTATACTGACACAAACCTCATTTGCAGAAGTGGTTCCAACTTGAGCTGAAGATATATGACTTGAGGATCTTCCTAGCTCAAATTTTAGATCAGGATCATCTGTATTTAATTTTGCTGCAGATCCTGAAACAATCTCATAGGATTTGTTAAAACAGTTGGTAACCAAATCAAGATCAAACAACCAATCCGGACCAAAACCAGCAACACAGGCTGTGTGTTCATTGAAAGTCGCATTGGCTGACTCCTCAACAATTCTAGTTCTGAGATTGTACACTCTATAAGCCTTAACTTGGGAAGAATATCCAATAAAGTGTCCATCATCTGATTTCTCAGCAAACTTGGCAATTTGATCTTTGGTATTCAAGATGGTGCAAGGACATCCAAATGACCTAAGAAAACGAATGAAAGGTTTCCTCTTGTACCAAAGTTCATAAGGAGTCTTGCCAAGAGTCTTAACTACTAAAACTCTGTTCTGCACATAGCAGGAAGTGTTGGCTGCCTCTGCCTAGAAGGTGATAGGAAGTATATAGTCAGACATCATGGTTCTTGCAGTTTCAATCAGTGTCCTGTTTCTCCTCTCAATAACACCATTTTGCTCAGGAGTCCTAGGAGCACTGAATTGCCTTGTAATACCCTTTTCATCCCAAAATGTATTAAGGGGTTTGGTTCTTAAATTCAGTTCCTTGATCACATCATATGATTTTGACCATGTGATCAGACTGATTCTCAAGCTTTAAGATGAAATTCTTCAAAATCTTAGGAGTTTCATCCTTAGTTCTAAGGAAGAAAACCCAAGTGAATCTTGTAAAGTCTTCTATGATCACTAGACAGTATAAGTTCCTTCCTAAACTCATGACACTGGTGGGGCCAATGGGATCCATATGTAACAAGTATAGGGGTGTAGTGATGGAGCTCTTTTCCTTAGGCTTGTGAGATACCTTATGTTGCTTTCCTTTCAGGCATGTAACACAGTGGTCATCACTTGTAAACTCCTTCTTTGGCATTCTAGTTACCAAATCATGCTTAATTAATTTATTTATGTTCTTAAAGTATACATGGCACATTCTTTTATGCCATAGGAAAGACTCATCACTATTGGCTTTAGACAGAAAGCGTGAAACTTCTCCAAAGGGAGAGGTTTCTTGCAAATCCATCTTGTACATGTTTCCTTTCCTAGGGGCTCTAAGAAGGATATGCTCATGAGGAATGACCATACCAAGCTTAAGAACAATGCACTCATGCTTAGTAAAGAGCATGTTATGACTCCGATCACAAAATTGAGATACACTCAGAAGATTTTATCCAAGCTCCTTAACAAAGTTTACCTTTTCTATGCTGAGCTTACCATTTGTGATCTTGCCCCTTCCATAAATATAGCCACCTTCAACTCCTCCAAAAGCAATTGGTCCTCCATCAATCCTTTCAAAGTTCTGGAGTGGTGACCTATTGCCTGTCATATGCCTAGAACAACCACTGTCTATGATCCAGACATTTCTGTCTGTCTTCAGCTGTCCCAGCACAAAGAGAATGATTAGTTACATTTGGAAACCCAAGCCTTGGTTGTCTTCGGCTTATTTACAGAAGGTAATTTAATAGTAATAGTTACTATGGGTGTACTAAGAGAATCTTGAGCTCTTGTTGATGGAGAATTCTCAATCACTTGGTCTTTCTTAGACATCCACACCACCTTTGGAGTCTTCGACTTGACCTTCAAAACTTTGGAAGCTTTTGGAACTTTGGAACTTTTGATGACTGATCCTTCGAAAGATTCTGCAGACACTACAGCAGACTTCAGTGAGGATGGTGAGTCCTCAATGTCCATTCTCTCTAAAGAACTCTGAGGTTATGTGGTTGTACTAACTTTCTCCCCCTTTTTGGAAGTATCACCCACTTGCATAGGTGAGCCGGAAGATAGGTCAATGACATCCACAGGTTCTTGTGTTCCTAGTTGAGCTCTCCTTAAGGGTCTCCCAGCTAGTTTTTCCTTAAGATATGAAACCTCAAGTTGCTGATCATTGATCCTGTTGTGTAAGGTAGTCACCTGAGATTCAAGGTGATTGACCTTTGACACTACGTAAGTGCATGTTTTAGACAAGTTTTGCACCAGTAGTCTCTGATTCCCCTCATCTTCATCAGATGATTCATTGGGGTATGAGATGATTGGACTAGAGTCCGCTCTCTCACCACCAGCTTGAGGTTCCTGGCTGTTGGTTTTCCTCTGCTCACTGGCAGTCTCAGTTGAGATGACAGTGGGCTGAGTTGCCATGGTTGAGATCTTAATGATGTAATCACTTTCAGAAGTGAGAGCCTCTTCCATATGGACATCCTGAACAGGTTTAGGAGTGTCCACCTCAGTTGTAGGTGACTGATGTGGGATAGATGTAGGAGACTCAGAGTACTCATCTCTCTTTGAGTAGGTGGAAATAAGAGAGGTTCATTATACTCACAGAAACCTATATCTTCATCAGTATAAAAGTCAAGGTTGGGAATTGGTTGGTGGAGATCTATAGGCTGGGGATGGTAGTTGTCCCTTGAAGGTTGATCACTTGAGTGTTGAGACTCAGAGTGATGGCTTAGGCAGTTGGGCTAATGAGCTCATCAGGGTGAGCATGAGGAACCTCAGCATTGATTCTTGAAGAGATGGGAGTGGTCTGCTCCTCAGGAGAAGTGGGAGCTCCAGTTTCCACTTCGTCTTGTATGGGTGAGTATATAGGGCCCTCCACATACTGAATAGCCTAAGTAGGGGTTTGTTCGTATTTTCTTTCCTATGTGATGGTGATTTCAGGCTGTGAGAGTGGTTGGGAAAAAGCAGGTGTGGGTTCAACACTAGCTTGTGCTGCTAGGATGTCACCTTGAGCAATGATCTCTAACATTTTTGGAACCAGGGTTGTTTCTACCCCAGAGAACCCAATAGTGGGTTTTCTTAGAATTTTAAAGATGTCAGGCTTCATCTGTCCCAATTTAATGATATTACCTGTTTCCCTCAACTGTGAGCCTCGTTCACAGTTAAGAATGTACTGGACATATCTAGGAAACATGTAATACTCTAAGGAGTCTAAATTAGCGAGTAGATTTGTATAAACAAACTGAGAATACCTGAATTTGACCCCTGAACCATTCCATGGATTATGAAGGAGAGATCCTTAGGAATCTAGTCCCATTCATCATGCTTATTTGATAAGTTGTGGATGATCACATGGAGCAGAAATCTCAACTGGGATGAGACCTTCCCTTTCTTAAAGGTCTTTACAGGGAAATCTCTCTCATATCCCATCTGCTCAAAGGAATGATTGACAGCTTCCTTTGGAAAAAACACCTCACCTTCTTCATCATCCAACTGAAGATGTCTGTTGATGATGGCCGGAGTGATGAAGATTGTTCTTCCCTGCACTGTGGCAGACAATGCCTTCTCCCCATCCATAATGACCTCTTGGCAGGTCTTCTAGAATTCAAGCAGCTAATCCTCATAGAGTGGAGGATCAATGGTTAGGGAGGTGAAGTAGTTTCACAGAGTTAGGAAAGGGCAAACCTCTGAAAAATGAGGATCTTTCTCAGAGCTTAATAGAGCAACCTGATTGTGTTGTCTGTGTAGCTGCATGGTAAAGTTGGGATCATTTTTGTGAGCAAGGTTGGCCATTTTGAAATAGCTTAAGGATGAAAAAAGAAGAAAGAAAGAAATTTCACAGAGAAATTTGGGGTTTTAGGTTTGGGGAAGAACAGATGATAGAAAGATGGGGGAAACCGTTGGGTTTACATGTGAGAAGGATTTCAGATAAATTTTAATGAAAGAGGACAATCTTTGAAATCCGGATGTCGGTCCCACCTCTGAAAAGTAGTTTACTTTTTCTCAATAAGTAGTTTTCTTGGAAGTCTAAAAGCTTCCAAAGGTTAATTATCTTCGTAAGTTTTAATTAAAAAGCTTCCGAAGGAAAAATGACTTCGGAAGAATTTTCTGAGAGATTTGTGAATTTTGCTTTGGAAGAGAAATTAAAACTTGAATGCTTTGTATATAAGCCAACAAAGCTTCTGAGAGTTAATTTTGTTTGCGAAGTAAATGGTCCTTGAAAATAAGTAAGTATCTAAGACAAGTATTTAAGCTTCGGAAGATACATTTGAAACCACTTTCGAAGGTAAATTTCTCAGACAGTTATTTATTTGGAAGACATGTTTTACTTCCGCAGTTAAAAGCATAACTTCCGAAGTATCAGAAATTTTCAAAGGTCTAAGAAAAGTCTTCAAAAAGAGATTTTCATCCAAACAAAACATGAGCTTATAAAAGTGATGAACTAGACAACTTAGGACACACATAACTTTTTAAAGAATAATAAGAATTAGTTTTAAGAAAAAATCTTACTCAAATTTTATGATCCCAATAACTGATATTAGATATTTAAATCTTTATTCATCAAAGGCCTTTGTAAATAGATCAGCATATTGTTCATCTGTGTGAACTTTGACAAGTTTAATTAATACCTTTTCATAGTTATCTCTTATTAAATGATACATGATATTGATGTGCTTTGTCCTTGAGTGCTGCACAGGGTTCTCTGTGATTGAGATAGCACTATTTTTGTCTATGTGAATAGGAGTCTCGTTGAAGTATAACCCATAGTCCAGCATCTGATTTTGAATCCAAAGTACTTGAGCACAGCAGCCTGCAGCAGCAATGTATTCACCTTTATCAGTTGACGTAGAGACACAGGATTGTTTCTTGCATTGCCATGAGACAACCCTTCCACCAAAAAATTGACATCCCCCAGATTTAGACTTTGCAGTCATGTTGCAACCACCATAATCACTATCTGTATAGGCATACAGATTGAAGTCCGAATTCTTAGGATACCATAGTCCAAGTTATGATGCACCTTTGAGGTATCTTAGAATCCTCTTGACAGTGATAAGGTGAGACATCTTAGGGTTGGCTTGATATCTTGCACAAACACATGTAGCAAACATGATATCAGGCCTGCTAGCAGAAAGATACATTAGAGACCCAATCATAGCCCTATATAAATGCTCATCTACACACTCCCTTTCAAGATTAGGACCAAGAGAGTGGTATTTGGCTATGGGTGTCTTAGCAGTCTTACAGTCAGTCATATCGAACCGCTTGAGTTTGTCTGGAACATACTTTGACTGACTTATGAAGATGCCATCTTCAACTTGCTTCACTTGAATTCCCAGAAACAAATTGAGTTCCCCTATGGCACTCATTTCAAATCTGTCTTTCATCAGCTTCTCAAAGTCTTTGCAGAGCTTTGGATTAGTTGAACCAAATATGATGTCATCCACATATACTTGAACTAGCAATATGTCTTTTCCTTCTTCTTTGATGAAGAGAGTTCCATCTATAGTACCTCTCCTATATCCATGTTTACAAAGATACTCAGATAATGTCTCATACCATTTCCTAGGTGCCTGATGCAGCCCATAGAAAGCTTTGTCAAGCTTGAAGACATAATCACGATGATGAGGATCTACATAACAAGGTGGCTGTTTGACATAAACCTCTTCATCTATCACTCCATACAAAAAGGCACACTTCACATAAAGTTGAAAGACCTTGAAGTTCTTGGATGCAGCAATTTCCAGGAATATCCTAACAGCTTCTAATCTTGCCACTGGACCAAAGACATCAGTGTAGTCAATCCCTTCTTCTTGTGCGTATCCTTTAAGAACTAGTCTAGCTTTGTTCTTGATGCTGATGCCTCTATCATCTTTCCTGTTCCTAAACACCCATTTGGTTCCAATTGTAGTCTTCCTAGAAGGAAGAAGACAAAGATTCCAAACTTTCTGACTTTTGAGTTGAAGCAGCTCTTGTTGCATAGCTTCAACCCAACTTCCATCCTTTAGAGTTTCATCAACTTTCTTTGGCTATATCTGGGATAGAAAACAAGAGTGAAGACAAACATTTGCTTCATGGGTTTGTCCACTTGTTTTTACCCCAGAGACAACATCTCCAATGATGTTTGTGGTAGGGTAAGACTTGTGGATCCTAAGCTGAGGGATCACAGCAAGTTGTTGAGAGAGATCTAAATTAGAGAAATTTAGATCTGCATTGGATGTTTCTCCTACCATATCATCACACTTTTCATGTGAAAGTTGATCCAATTAGTGTGTCACATCATTGATGTTCTCATCAACGGTGTGATTAGTGGCATCAAGAAATTCTTGGTCACTATCAAAACCACCATTGTTATCTTCCACAGTTGAGGTGTTTTTATCTGGTTGTAGAGCCTCTGAGCTAGAATTTGAATGCATACCAGATGTATCAGCTAAGTTTGTCATTGTTATACTGACACAAACCTCATTTGCAGAAGTGGTTCCAACTAGAGCTAAAAATATATGACTGGAGGATCTTCCTAGCTCAAATTTTGGATCAGGATCATCTGTATTTAATTTTGCTGCAGATCCTGAAACATTCTCATAGGATTTGTTAAAACAGTTGGTAACCAAATCAAGATCAAACAACCAATCCGGACCAAAACCAGCAACACAGGCTGTGTGTTCATTGATAAATTCTAGTTCTGAGATTGTGCACTCTATAAGCCTTAACTTGGGAAGAGTATCCAATAAAGTGTCCATCATCTGCTTTCTCAGCAAACTTGGAAATAACTCAAGATGGTGCAAGGACATCCAAATGACCTAAGAAAACCAATGAAAGGTTTCCTCTTGTACCAAGTTCATAAGGAGTCTTGCCAAGAGTCTTAACTACTAAAACTCTGTTCTGCACATAGCAGGAAGTTTTGACTGCCTCTGCCTAGAAGGTGATGGACAGTATAGAGTCAGACATCATGGTTCTTGCAGTTTCAATCAGTGTCCTGTTTCTCCTCTCAACAACACCATTTTGCTGAGGAGTCCTGGGAGCACTGAATTGCCTTGTAATACCCTTTTCATCACAGAATGTATCAAGGGTTTGGTTCTTAAATTCAGTTCCTTGATCACATCATATGATTTTGACCTTGTGATCAGACTGATTCTCAATCTTTAAGATGAAATTCTTAAAAATCTTAGGAGTTTCATCCTTAGTTCTAAGGAAGAAAACCCAAGTGAATCTTGTAAAGTCATCTATGATCACTAGATAGTATAAGTTCCTTCCTAAACTCATTACACTGGTGGGGCCAAAGAGATCCATATGTAACAAGTATAGGGGTGTAGTGATGGAGCTCTTTTCCTTAGGCTTGTGAGATACCTTATGTTGGTTTCCTTTCAGGCATGTAACATAGTGGTCATCACTTGTAAACTCTTTCTTTGGCATTCCAGTTACCAAATCATGCTTAATTAATTTATTTGTGTTCTTAAAGTATACATGGCACATTCTTTTATGCCATAGGAAAGACTCATCACTATTGGCTTTAGACATAAAGCATGAAACTTCTCCAAAGGGAGAGGTTTCTTGCAAATCCATCTTGTACATGTTTCCTTTCCTGGGGGCTCTAAGAAAGATATGCTCATGAGGAATGACCATACCAAGCTTAAGAACAATGCACTCATGCTTAGTAAAGAGCATGTTATGACTCTGATCACAAAATTGAGATACACTCAGAAGATTGTATCCAAGCTCCTTAACAAAGTTTACCTTTTCTATGCTGAGCTTACCATTTGTGATCTTGCCCCTTCCATAAATGTAGCCACCTTCATCTCCTCCAAAAGCAACTGGTCCTCCATCAATCCTTTCAAAGTTCTAAAGTGGTGACCTATTGCCTGTCATATGCCTGGAACAACCACTATCTATGATCTAGAATTTTTGTGTGTCTTTAGCTGTCCCTGCACAAAGAGAATGATTAGTTATATTTGGAAACCCAAGCCTTGGTTGTCTAGGGCTTATTTACAGAAGGTAATTCAATAGTAATAGTTACTATGGGTGTACTAAGAGGATTTTGAGCTCTTGTTGATCGAGAATTCTTAGTCACTTGGTCTTTCTTAGACATCCACACCACCTTTGGAGTCTTCGACTTGACCTTCAAAACTTCGGAAGCTTTTGGAACTTCGGAAGTTTTGATGACTGATCCTTGGAAGATTCTACAGACACTACAGCACACTTCATTGAGGATAGTGAGTCCTCAATGTCCATTCTCTCTGAAGACTCCGAGGTTATGTGGTTGTACTAACTTTCTCCCCCTTTTTGGTAGTATCACCCACTTGCATAGGTGAGCTGGAAGATAGGTCAATGACATCCACAGGTTCTTGTGTTCCTAGTTGAGCTCTCCTTAAGGGTCTCCCAGCTAGTTTTTCCTTAAGATATGAAACCTCAAGTTGCTGATCATTGATCCTGTTGTGTAAGGTAGTCTCCTGAGATTCAAGGTGACTGACCTTTGAGACTACGTAAGTGCATGTTTTAGACAATTTTTGCACCAGTAGTCTCTGATTCCCCTCATCTTCATCAGATGATTCATTGGGGGATGAGATGATTGGACCAGAGTCCGCTCTCTCACCACCAGCTTGAGGTTCTTGGCTGCTGGTTTTCCTCTGCTCACTGGCAGTCTCAATTGAGATGATAGTGGGCTGTGTTGCCATGGTTGAGGTCTTAATGATGTAATCACTTTCAGAAGTGAGAGCCTCTTACATATGGACATCCTGAATAGGTTTAGGAGTGTCCACCTCAGTTGTAGGTGACTGATGTGGGATAGATGTAGGAGACTGAGGAGTACTCATCTCTCTTTGAGTAGGTGGAAAGAAGAGAGATTCATTATACTCACAGAAACCTATATCTTCATCAGTATAAAATTCAACGTTGGGAATTGGTTGGTGGAGATCTATAGGCTGGGGATGGTAGTTGTCCCCTGAAGGTTGATCACTTGAGTGTTGAGACTCAGAATGATGGCTTAAGGCAGTTGGGCTAATGAGCTCATCAGGCTGAGCATGAGGAACCTCAGCACTGATTCTTGAAGAGATGGGAGTGGTCTGCTCCTCAGGAGAAGTGGGAGCTCCAGTGTCCACTTCGTCATGTATGGGTGAGTATATGGGGCCCTCCACAGACTGAATAGCCTGAGTAGGAGTTTATTTGGATTTTCTTTGCTATGTGATGGTGATTTCAGGCTGTGAGAGTGGTTCGGAAAAAGAAGGTGTGGGTTCAACACTAGCTTGTGCTGCTAGGTTGTCACCTTGAGCAATGATCTCTAACATTTTTGGAACCAGGGCTGTTTCTACCCTAGAGAACACAATAGTGGGTTTCCTTTGAATTTTAAAAATGCCAGGCTTCATCTGTCCCAATTTAATGATATTACTTGTTTCCCTCAACTGTGAGCCCAGTTCACAGTTAAGAATGTACTGGACATATCTAGGAAACATGTAATACTCTAAGGAGTCTAAATTAGGGAGTAGATTTGTATAAACAAACTGAGAATACCTGAATTTGACCCCCTGAACCATTCCATGGATTATGAAGGAGAGATCCTCACGAATCTAGTCCCATTCATCATGCTTATTTGATAAGTTGTGGATGGCCACATGGAGCAGAAATCTCAACTGGGATGAGACATTTCTTAAAGGTCTTTACATAGAAATCTCCCTCATATCCCATCTGCTCAAAGGAATGATTGACAGCTTACTTTAGGAAAAACACCTCACCTTCTTCATCATCCAACTGAAGATGCCTGTTGATGATGGCCGGAGTGATGAAGATTGTTCTTCCCTATACTGTGGCAGACAATGCCTTCTCCCCATCCATAATGACCTCGTGGTAGGTCTTCTAGAATTCAAGCAGCTAATCCTCATAGAGTGCAAGATCAATGGTTAGGGAGGTGAAGTAGTTTCAAAGAGTTAGGAAACGGCAAACCTCTGAAAAATGAGGATCTTTCTCAGAGCTTAATAGAGCAACCTGATTGTGTTGTCTATGTAGTTGCATGGTAAAGTTGGGATCATTTCTGTGAGCAAGGTTGGCCATTTTAAAATAGCTTAAGGATGAAGAAAGAAGAAAGAAAGAAATTTCAGAGAGAAATTTGGGATTTTAGGTTTGGGGAAGAACAGATGATAGAAAGATGGGGGAAACCGTTAGGTTTACATGTGAGAAGGATTTCAGATAAATTTTAATGAAAGAGGATAATCTTTGAAATCCGGATGTCGGTCCCACCTCTGAAAAAGTAGTTTACTTTTGCTCAATAAGTAGTTTTTTTGAAAGTCTAAAAGCTTCCAAAGGTTAATTATCTTCGGAAGTTTTAATTAAAAAGCTTCCGAAGGTAAAATGACTTCGGAAGAATTTTCTGAGAGATTTGTGAATTTTGCTTTGGAAGAGAAATTAAAACTTGAATGCTTTGTATATAAACCAACAAAGCTTCTGAGAGTTAATTTTGTTTGCGAAGTAAATGGTCCTTGAAAATAAGTAAGTGTCTAAGACAAGTATTTAAGCTTCGGAAGATACATTTGAAACCACTTTCGAAGGTAAATTTCTCAGACAGTTATTTATTTGGAAGACATGTTTTACTTCCGGAGTTAAAAGCATAACTTCCGAAGTATCAGAAATTTTCAAAGGTCTAAGAAAAGTCTTCAAAAAGAGATTTTCATCCAAACAAAACATGAGCTTATAAAAGTGATGAACTAGACAACTTAGGACACACATAACTTTTTAAAGAAATAATAAGAATTAGTTTTAAGAAAAAACCTTACTCAAAGTTTATGATCCCAATAACTGATATTAGATATTTAAATCTCTGTTCATCAAAGGCCTTTGTAAACAGATCAGCATATTCTTCATCTATGTGAACTTTGATAAGTTTAATTAATCCCTTTTCATAGTTATCTCTTATTAAATGATACCTGATATTGATGTGTTTGTCCTTGAGTGCTGCACAGGGTTCTCTGTGATTGAGATAGCACTATTGTTGTCTATGTGAATAGGAGTCTCGTTGAAGTATAACCCATAGTCCAACATCTGATTTTGAATCCAAAGTACTTGAGCACAGCAGCCTGCAGCAGCAATGTATTCAGCTTTAGCAGTTGACGCAGAGACACAGGATTGTTTCTTGCATTGCCATGAGACAACCCTTCCACCAAAAAATTGACATCCCCCAGATGTAGACTTTGCAGTCATGTTGCAACCACCATAATCACTATCTGTATAGGCATACAGATTGAAGTCCGAATTCTTAGGATACCATAGTCCAAGTTATGATGCACCTTTGAGGTATCTTAGAATCCTCTTGACAGTGATAAGGTGAGACATCTTAGGGTTGGCTTGATATCTTGCACAAACACATGTAGCAAACATGATATCAGGCCTGCTAGCAGAAAGATACATTAGAGACCCAATCATAGCCCTATATAAACGCTCATCTACACACTCCCCTTCCAGATTAGGACCAAGAGAGTGGTTTCTGGCTATGGTGTCTTAGTAATCTTACAGTCAGTCATATTGAACCTCTTGAGTTTGTCTGGAACATACTTTGACTGACTTATGAAGATGCCATCTTCAACTTGCTTCACTTGAATTCCCAGAAACAAATTGTGTTCCCCCATGGAACTCATTTCAAATCTGTCTTTCATCAGCTTCTCAAAGTCTTTGCAGAGCTTTGGATTAGTTGAACCAAATATGATGTCATCTACATATACTTGAACTAGTAATATGTCTTTTCCTTGTTCTTTGAAGAAGAGAGTTCCATCTATAGTACCTCTCCTATATCCATGTTTACAAAGATACTCAAATAGTGTCTCATACCATTTCCTAGGTGCCTGATGCAGCCCATAGAAAGCTTTGCCAAGCTTGTAGACATAATCAGGATGATCAGGATCTACATAACCAGGTGGCTGTTTGACATAAACCTCTTCATCTATCACTACATACAAAAAGGCACACTTCACATAAAGTTGAAAGACCTTGAAGTTCTTGGACACAGCAATTGCCAGGAATATCCTAACAGCTTCTAATCTTGCCACTGGACCAAAGACATCAGTGTAGTCAATCCCTTCTTCTTGTGCGTATCCTTTAAGAACTAGTCTAGCTTTGTTCTTGATGCTGATGCCTCTGTCATCTTTCCTGTTCCTAAACACCCATTTGGTTCCAATTGTAGTCTTCCTAGAAGGAAGAAGACAAAGATTCCAAACTTTCTGACTTTTGAGTTGAAGCAACTCTTGTTGCATAGCTTCAACCAAACTTCCATCCTTTAGAGTTTCATCAACTTTCTTTGGCTATATCTGGGATAGAAAACAAGAGTGAAGACAAAAATTTGCTTCATGGGTTTGTCCCCTTGTTTTTACTCCAGAGACAACATCTCCAATGATGTTTGTGGTAGGGTTTGTCCTTATGTTGCTTCCCTTTCAGGCATGCAACACAGTGGTCATCACTTGTAAACTCTTTCTTTGGCATTCCAGTTACCAAATCATGCTTAATTAATTTATTTATGTTCTTAAAGTTTACATGGCACATTCGTTTATGCCATAGGAAAGACTCATCACTATTGGCTTTAGACAGAAAGCATGAAACTTCTCCAAAGGGAGAGGTTTCTTGCAAATCCATCTTGTACATGTTTCTTTTCCCGGGGGCTCTGAGTAGGATATGCTGATGAGGAATGACCATACCAAGCTTAAGAACAATGCACTCATGCTTAGTAAAGAGCATGTTATGACTCTGATCACAAAATTGAGATACACTCAGAAGATTGTATCCAAGCTCCTTAACAAAGTTTACCTTTTCTATGCTGAGCTTACCATTTGTGATATTGCCCCTTCCATAAATGTATCCACCTTTATCTCCTCCAAAAGCAATTGGTCCTCCATTAATCCTTTCAAAGTTCTAGAGTGGTGACCTATTGCCTGTCATATGCCTGGAACAACCACTATCTATGATCTAGAATTTCTGTGTGTCTTTAGCTGTCCCTGCACAAAGAAAATGATTAGTTACATTTGGAAACCCAAGCCTTGGTTGTCTTGGGGTTATTTACCGAAGGTAATTCAATAGTAATAGTTCCTATGGGTGTACTAAGAGGATCTTGAGCTCTTGTTGATGGAGAATTCTCAGTCACTTGGTCTTTCTTAGACATCCACACCACCTTTGGAGTCTTCGACTTGTCCTTCAAAACTTCGGAAGCTTTTGGAACTTCGGAAGTTTTGATGACTGATCCTTCGGAAGATTCTGCAGACACTACAGCAGACTTCAGTGCTTCGGAAGAACTCCTTTCTTCCGAGACCAACTTTTCTTCCGAGGGTAATTTTCCACTTGCCTTCTTCTTAGATTTGGAGCATCCGAAGGAAACAGCTTTTCCTTTCGAATCTTGGATCTTCTTAGAACTCTTTGAAGCCTTTGTTTTGGTCATATGGATAGTACCTTAGGATTGAAGGGACAATCCTTGGCAATGTGAGTGATACTTTTACACATAACACAATTCATCTTCTTCTTCACAAGAGTCTTTTCTTTGAAATAGGACTGTCTTTGGTCACATCCCTTCTCCACCTTCATCTTTGCAGATGATGAGACAATCCTCTTGGGCTGAGGAATGTGCTTGGAGTTTGATGGTCCAGGCTGTGGAGTAGTGGTACATAGCAGATCAGTCTTCTTCTTGCTGCGGAGATGAGTTGAACAAGAACCAGAACTCTTAGCAGAAGAGTTTTGGTTGATGTCTTTAGTCCCTACCACTTTAAACCCTGCAGAGATAAAAACTTGTTTCTGCTTAGAGTCAAAAGTAGTCTTGATTTCTTAAGCCTTACTTGCCTTTCTTTTGCTCTTTCTAATCAAGTTCTTTCTCATCGACTTGGTCATCATAGTCTTCACTTTCTCCTTAGAAGGATAGTGTCCCTTCTTGGAATCCTCCTCTTTACTCTTTTCAGAGGGATTCTTCACTATCTCTTCTTCATCCTCTTCACTCATGGGATCTATGAGAGGAAGCTCATTTTCACAAGTTCCACACCTAGAAGATCTTACTGACAAGATTGTGTCTGGAGGAGTTATCTCATATGATCTTAGTTCTTGCCTATTTTGATAGCCCACATTGTTGTGTAGGGATGAGGATATCATGTTCTTAAACGTCTCTTCTTCAAGAACACTCTTTCTGCCCTGGCTTTGCTGATCACAAGCTCAGCCTAGCACTCAGTTAACTTCGTTATGAGATCTTTGATCTGAGTCCTAAAATCTGTGTGTTCGTGTTTTAGAACTGAAATGGTTTTCTCTAAGTCCTCTATTTTCAGCTTATAATCATTTCCAGACTTTCTAAAATCATATTTTAAAATGTTTAAGGACACAAGGTCAGATCTTAGTTCCAAGTTGTAGGACCTATACCTGTTAACTTTTTCAATGCATTCAGGAGTACAGATATGTTCTAATACCTTGGCATCATCATGATCAGCCATTAGTGCTTGGTTTGGAGAAGCATCTTCCACCTGAAAGCTCCAGTCAAACCCTCCTTCTTCAATAGCAACAATAGCTTGCTGCTTTGACTTCTCATTATGGAGAGTTTTGTCAATGTAGTTTGGTCTAGATTGTGTTTGGCCACCATTTATTCTATGTGCCTTACACTCTCTGGCAAAGTGGCCCATCAAGTTACAGTTGTAACACTTGACTTTGCCTTTGTCCAGTCCAAACTTTCCACTGGTTGCATTAGTTGGAAACTTCCTTCCAATTCTCTTGTAGAACTTCTTGGCTCTGTGAGTGAGAAGAGGCATCTGCTGGACTATTTCCATATACTCCAGATCATCTAGATGAATACAGGCAAGGTCTTCAAGAGTGAAAAGAGAGTTGCCACAACTTTCATCATAAGGCACAAAAGCTTGAGAAGAGCTTGTCTTTTGGAATGGGCTTCCTTGAGTGTAGTTCTCCCTTGGTGTCTCTAGCAAGGTGATGAAAGGACCCTTTGGTGAATTGTCAGGGTAGCATAAGAGATGATGTTTGGTTTCTATGCTATCCCTTTCAATCACATGTAGGGCTGAACCCATTTGATTGTTTGAGTTGCCAGATGAACCTTGCATGTTCATCTCCATCTGGTAGCCACTGAGAATCCCATATAACTCTGTTAGAGTAAGAGTTATAAGATTTTCAGTTCTCTTGATCACCACACAGTAGTGTGTCCATTGCCTAGGAAGTAAGGACATGAAGTTCCTTACAATATCTCTGTTTTCAAGGGTATGCACAATCTCAACATACCTAAAATACTGCTGATTCTTGGTTTCACCTGTTTCGAAGGTGTAAGGCTCCGTTCCCGGACGCTTATAGCTGGTGATTCATCGCACGTAAAACATATACTTTACATTTATTCATCAAAACATTGCAGCGGAAAACATAAAACAAATGGCATTTCATTTCATCATAAAAATATTGCAAAATAATGCATCGTTTGTCGGTTACAAAATTACATTGTTGTATCATATCACAAAAGCCTTAATTAAATCGATGCCATCCTAAAGAGCTAAATAGCCGCCTCGTGCCATCCTCAGCAACGTATACCTGCCAACTGAAAACATATAAAAGTCAGCGTTGCTGAGTGAGATCTAGTTTTATAATAAAACATACATAAAATCCTTTTTTATTTCTTCACATAGTCCATACTATACGTTTCATTCATTC
The DNA here is from genome assembly GCA_025506515.1 of Flaveria trinervia. Lineage (NCBI taxonomy): Eukaryota > Viridiplantae > Streptophyta > Magnoliopsida > Asterales > Asteraceae > Flaveria > Flaveria trinervia. The sequence goes on along the minus strand of CM046444.1, from coordinate 78,838,454 downwards.
GTGATCATATGTCATATGTACATACACATAATATCATTATTATCTTCCATTACGTTCGTTAACCATCGTTTATCGTTACATCTTGTGACATGTACATTACCCCGAACATTATGCACGAAGCTGGTTACTGGGCCTGAGGTCTTTCATAGACCCCGAGCATTGTGCACGAAGCTAACTCCAGTACCTAGGGCAAGTACAGTCACCATTCATCTTTTCTTTTCATTCCGGATCAGTGGCATATGCTATACCCCGAACATTGTGCACGAAGCTGGTTACTGGGCCTGAGGTCTTTCATAGACCTCGAACATTGCGCATGAAGCTGACTCCAGTACCTGGGGCAAGCGGCAAGGATCCCATACATAGGTCAATCACAAGGATTGGACCCCAGTGTGCATCCTTCTGGAGTAGCTAACCCACACACAGTTGAGCTAACACCCTTCATTGGGTGTGGACCTCGATACATTTGCTTGCAAGACTTTTTACCTTCATTCATTCGTTAATGCATGCATTCATTCATCATGTTCCTCTTTCATTATCTTTCACTTTACGTTACATAATACTTTCGGTTCATTCATTAACATCACACGTAAAGCCATGGAAAGATAAACATTCATCATTATAGGAACATAACATAAAATATCATTCATACATCATCATAGAAGGCATCATTCATACATAACATGCATCACGCATAACCATGCAACATCATCATCATCATCATTAACATAAGCATCAATCACAATGCACCACATGCCCCTCGTACCATCTATGACCCCCCCAAAGTCAACTTATATAGTCCCCCGGAATTTCTAAAGTCAAAGCCTACTTTACACATTTTCCCCAAAAATCAAAAAAATATTCTAAGTCCTAGGCGCATGGGCACTATTCAGGCGCATGGACACTATTCAGGCGCATGGGTAACACTTAGGCGCATGGGCCACTTTGAGGTGCATGAGCACTATGCAGGCGCATGGGGAAACACTTAGTCAAATTCAGCCCAGTTTATGGGCGCATGGGTACTATTCAGACGCATGAACACTTCGGCGCATGGGCCATTTGGGCGCATGGGCACTACTGGGTCGCATGGCCCTACACCTTGTCATCCTACTAACATTTCAAGGTGCATGGGCCACTGTTCAGGCGCATGGGCTGTACTTAAGGCTTTTCTAAGGCAAATTTTGGGTGCATGAGCTAATGTTTAGGTGCATGGCTTACACTTAATTCCCTCTAAGGCAATTTCCGGCGTATGAACACTTGTCTAGGCGCATGAGCATTCTGTAAAACATGTTTCTAGGATATTTTCAATCCTAATCATCGGACCCATCGGTTCTAAGCATAATGTGGCTATTCTAAACATGTGTAGCCTATAACCATCAAGAACCAACATCCAACATACACAATACATACGGGTATTCACACATAAACTTGTGAAAATCATTTTATTACATTTTCAGCCCCAAAGGTAGTTTAAAACATGTAAAAACCGGGGTCTAGAACTCACCTCATGCAACTTGGGTGTTCTTCCTTTTTACCCGCTTGCAAAGAGTTCAAAACACCTAGAAACAACACCAAAAACACACACCCGAGCACAAACACAACCCATAAGCATACAAACACATAACCGGGATAAAACCTGACATAAAAACATAAAAACCTTGAATTCGTTCCTTGAATTCACTTTTCTTCTTCCTCTTCTTCTTCAATCCGAGAGTGTTCTCTGCTCTCTCTCTCTCTCTAAAACCAAGAAAAATGGTGAAGTGAGGTGAGGGTAGGCGACCATACTCCCTTTACACCAACTTTTGAAAGTTTTGTCCTTTTTGGACACTTTTAGTCCCTCCACTTAGACTTTATTGCCTTTCTTGCTTTTATTCTTTATATCTTGACTTTTAAAAATAACCGGGTGTTAGAAGTCCACCCCCTTATATAGGTTTCATCCCCAAAACCTATTATTCCTCGAACATATAAGGATAATGCTGCCTCATCCCCTCCTTAGTTTCCCATGTAGACTCGGATCCCTTCCTGTGCTTCCAATGTACACGCACAAGAGGAACCACTTTATTTCTTAGCCTCTTCTTTATACGATCGATGATTGCCACTGGTTGCTCCATATAGTTGAGCCTTTCATCAACTTCAATGTCCTCCAATCGAACTATCATGTCTTCATTAGCTAAGCACTTCCTGAAATGAGATACATGGAATGTCGGGTGAATTCCACTTAGCTCATCCGGAAAATCCAATCTATAGGCCACCTCTCCTACTCGAGCAATGATTCAGAAAGGTCCTATGTACCTTGGGCTCAACTTACCCCGCTTCCTGAATTTGATAATACCCATCCAAGCTGAGACGTTCAACATAACCTAATCACCCACATGGAACTCAATTGGTCTACATCGTTTATCGGTATACGACTTCCGTCTATCTTTGGCTGCCTTCATGAAGGCTTTAATATTTTCAAGCTTTTCAGTGGTAGCCTCGATTACCTCGACGCTTCCTAATTCTTTATGACCAATGTCACCCCAACATACAGGTGTTCTGCATCTCTACCGTATAGCATCTCGTATGGTGGCATACCAATGCTGGAATGATAGCTGTTGTTGTATGAGAATTCGGCTAACGGTAATTTGTCATCCCAACTTCCACCAAAATTGATCACACATGCCCGAAGCATGTCCTACAACATCTGAATGGTCCTTTCTGACTGACCATTAGTTTGGGGATGATAAGCCGTGCTAATATGTAACCTCGTCCCCATGGCATCATGGAATTTCTTCTAGAATTTAGATGTAAATCGGGTGTCACGATGAGAGACAATGGAAACCGGTACACCATGACGAGTTACAATCTCCTTGATGAACAGGTCAGCCAACCTCTCGGATGAATATGTCTAAGAGATAGGTAGGAAGTGAGCACTCTTCGTCAAGCGGTCAACAATCACCCATATGGCATCGTACCCCTTCGGAGTACGTGGTAGCTTTGTAATGAAATCCATGGTGATGTGCTCCCACTTCCATTCCGGTATATCCAAAGGTTGGATCTTCCCATACGGCTTCTGATGTTCCACCTTCACTTGCAAGCAAGTAAGGCACTTACACACATACTCCGCCACGTCACGTTTCATACCCGACAACCAATAATCTTTCTTCATGTCTTGTTACATCTTTGTGACACCAGGATGAATGGAGTATCGAGTCTTGTGAGCTTCATCCAAAATCCTCACACATAGATTCCCGAAACAAGGAAGCCACACCCGTCCAAATCGAGTTTTAACACCAAGCGTGTTCTCACCCAATTCTCCAACCAGACCTTTCATTCTTTCAGAGTTTAGATGATCTTCTTTTAATGCCTCATCCTGAAACTCCTTGACTTGCTCATTACATCAAAGGTCATGATCAGTTGGTATACATTCACCCGAATCGGCTCGGGCCTCTCCTTCCAACTAAGAGCATCAGCCACCACGTTGGCTTTGCCCGGATGGTAATGAATTTCGCAATCATAATCCTTTATAAGCTCCAACCATCGCCTCTGCCTCATTTTTAGATCTTTTTGCTGGAAGAAGTACTTCAAGCTCTTGTGGTCTGTGAAAATGGTGCACTTCATTCCGTACAGATAGTGCCTCCAAATCTTTAGTGCAAAGACCACGACTGCTAGCTCCAGGTCATGAGTAGGGTAGTTGACCTCATGAACTTTCAACTGCCTGGATGCATTGGCTATGACCTTCCCACTTTGGATTAATACACACCCCAACCCCGAGTATGAAGCATCAGAATATACCACCAGATCCTCGCTTCCTTCGGGTAACAACAAGACAGGAGCTTGAGTCAACCTCGCCTTGAATTCTTCGAATGCCTTCTCCTGAGCCTGACCCCATACAAACTTTAAATCCTTTCGGGTCAACTTCTTCAGTGGAGAAGCAATCATAGAAAAGTCTTGTATAAATCTTCTATAGTAGCCCGCCAAACCCAAGAAACTACGAACCTCCGATGGCGTCTTTGGAGACTTCCATTGCATCACTGCCTCTACCTTAGCCGGGTACACCATAATCCCATTGGGATTCACCACATGACCAAAGAACTGAACTTCGCATAACCAAAACGCGCACTTGTAGAATTTGGCATACAACTTCTCCCTTCTTAAGGTCTCTAACACCTCCCGAATATGATCGGCGTGCTCCTCCTTGCTCTTTGAATAAATCAGGATATCATCAATAAACACAATCACTGATTTATCTTACATTGGCATGTTGGATTCTATATGCCCAAGACACATAGAACAATGATGCGGTTAGTGTGTCATGATCCAAGTCGGGTTATACCAATAACAAGCTTTGCAATCACTGACAATTATTCAATTGATGATATGATCATGCAATTAAATAATAACACTAAATTTATAAAATGGATTTTCTAAATAAGTTGCATATGAGATGGAACAACTTATTACAATATTTTGATCAGGAATATAACTTAGTGTTATTTAAGTTAGTTAGATAACATTATGTAATAAAAGAGTGTATAAGTTATTTAATTAAAAGTTAATTGTACAACTTATAAGGGACTAGTTTTATAAATTGCTTGATTAAGTTTTGGGGGGAAATTTTTTATTGGGACCAATTCGGCCGGCCCACCCTCTCCTATGAGAGGGTTTTACTTTCTTGTGAACTACAATACTTTAATCACTAGTCCAACACTCAACCATCCCATCTCTTTCACACATGCAAATCAAAAATTAGAAGCTCTCAACTCTCTCTCAAGCTCTCGGGTTCCAGCAGCTTTTAGAGAGGATTTGTAGTCATTTTGGTGTTCATCTCCCTAGAAAGAAGAGGTGTTTCCAAGTTAGCTTGGGGTATACAAGCTTCAGGGGTCCTTTCCTTGGAGGCTTGGCTGAATTTTGAGCATCCTACATCCCTTTCTTGGTCGATTTTAAGCTGCAGAAAGGTATATTCACAGCTCATTCAAGCTGTGATTTTATGTACATTTACATATGTTTCATAGCTTGCTCATTCACATATAATGATCCTTTGATTTTGGGTTTTTTAACATATATATTGTCACCATAAGAACATGAAATTTCAGTTTTATAATCATGTTTCTAAATATATTTCCGCTGCGTTTTCCTGAAAGTTTAAGAGGTTAAACTTGGTTTTATGAACCACAAACCCTTCAATGGCATCATGAGCCGGTTATGTGGATAGCTTGCTTGTTCTTGTCCTTTAAAATTGTTTTTATGGGACCTTATAACGCTTTTAAGGGCTGCAATATTCCTATATGTTGAATCCCCAAACTTTCAAGGTTATATTACACATGCTTGTGATTAAACTTTGAAAGATATGTATGTTGGTATGTATGTTGTTTGGACAATGTTTAAAACCCGAAATTTCAGTTTATGTTGGCTGAAATTTCGTGCGTTTTAGAGGGGATTCATTGTTAATTTTGGATGATATGATGAATGTTTATATTGGTGCATAACCTAGCCTTTGGCCTTGTGTTGTTTGGATGATTGCAATGGTTGTATTTGTTTATTCAATGGGGTTGTATATTTATTTATTTGTGCTTTGTTTAAAATGTAATTTATTTATTATTGGGTTGTAATAAATAGATTAGGTGCATTTTGTTTTCACCAGGTATCTTGTATTAGGACTTTATATCTTGTAATATGAAGACGTATGCGTTGGAAGCACAAAAGGAAAACACAATAGAAACATGGAACTTTTTGGATGCGATTTCAAGTGGGAGGCTTTTGGAAGCTTTCTATGTGTTTTCTTATGACCCTTAGGAATGCCTTTGGACCACACTTGTGATGGCAAACAAGTGTGGACCACTTTAGATGCTATGGTTATGCACATATGCTATGTTGTTTTGTTTATATCATTATGGTTGATGGCATGTATGTGATATTTGATTTAACAAACCTTTCTATGATCTTAACAAACTTATTAAATGGTTCTTAATCATTAAAAGGTAATAAAAGGTTATTAAAAGGATTAATGATTTCATAATAAAATGGGTTTTATTAAAAAAACCATAGAGTACCAAGTATTTGTAAACATGCAATTACAAGGTACATAGAGTTTTCAATGAAAACTTTAAATTCTTTACCAACAAGTTCAACACCATCCTTTTGCATAACACTTGAGTCATTTGGAAACTCTTAATGGGATAAAGCTCACCTAACCATTTAGAGGGAACTTGTGATTTAAGGTGGGGATACCACATTGGTGGGATAAAGGTCACCTAACCACTTATGTTGGTAAACTCACATGTGTGTTCAAGTAAAGTAACTTGATTTGCAAACCTTGTTAAATAGATCACCTACAATATGGTTTTCAAATGGTGTTAATGGGATTAACATGCAAACTTTACATATGATGTGTAAAGTCGATCCCATACCTCTAGAAGTTGCAAATGGTTGCAACCGTCAATCGTTGACCACCTTATTAATTTAAACCGTGGGATAAAGGTCACCTAACCACAATTTAAATGTAATGTTGGGTTCTATATTTTAATATGAAAATGACCTTAAAAGGTATTAATTATTAAAAATATCAATATCGAAAATACTAAATTGATCTTTGTTAAAATTTTGTAGATGTCCTCCAATAACTATGATAAGAATGAAAATTCATCCGCGTCCGCCCAATCATTACGAGGGATTCTCCAAAAGGAACGTCTAAATCATAACAATTTCATTCATTGGTATCGAAACTTGAGAATCGTTCTCAAGCAAGAGAGACGATCATATATTTTAGACGACCCTATCCCCGATCAACCTACTGAGGATGATGAGGAGGCCTATAATGATTGGCTGAAGTACACTGAGGACTCCGTCCAAGTGTCTCCGGATCTCCAAGTATCGAAACTTGAGAATCGTTCTCATGCTGGTGAGCATGACTCCGGATCTCCAAAAGGAGTATGAACATCACGGAGCTTATGACATGATAACCCAGCTTAAGGAAACGTTCCAACAGCAAGTGAGGGTTGAGCGCTTCGAAACGGTTCGAGCACTCCATGCATGTCGTATGGACGACAACCAATCGGTTTCATCTTATGTACTTAAGATGAAAAGCCACATTGACCGCCTCGAAAGGCTTAATTGTCCTGTCTCGAAGGAATTGGCCATAGATTTGATCCTCAATGGCCTTACCAACAAGTTTGAGACATTCGTGTTCAACTACAACATGAATGCTTGGGACAAAAGCATTGGTGAGCTTCACTCAATGCTCAAAATGGCCGAGGCGGCCATGGGTAAAAGGGTTTTACCCGTTCTCACCATGAATGAAGGTGGGAACAGAAAAAGGCCTCATCCCACACCCAAGGCAAAGGTTGCCAAGGGCAAGGGACCCGTATGGGGAAAGGGGAAAGGGGTGGTGAGGGTGCCACCCAAACCACAGGAGAAGAAGCAAAAGGTTGCTACTAATGACCCATGCTTCAAGTGTGGGGAGATTGGACATTGGGCAAGAAACTGTCCTGTCCATCTCCAAGAGTTGAAAGCAAAGAGGGATGCCGGGCAAACCTCAGGTACAATATACATGATCCATATTGATTTAAACATGACATCCTCTAACACAACGGTATTAGATACCGGATGTGGAACTCACATTTTCAATTTGTTGTAGGGGTTCAAAAGAAGTAGTAACTTCAACAAAGGGGATGTTAGCCTCCACATGGGCAATGGGGCTAAAGTTCAAGTTGAAGCCCGTGGTGACTACATCTTGAAACTTCCAAATGGTTTGGAAGTAATTTTGAACAATGTTTTGTATGCTCCTAGTTTGACTAGGAATATTATTTCTGTAGCCCTATTAAAACAATTTGGATATGTATTAAGGGTTGTAAACCGTTGTTAGGTGGTATTTACTGCTTGCATCAATCTTCTATGAATCTTGTGCAAGTGGGAGATTGTTGGATTCTAAATGCCCAAGACACATACAACATTGATGCGATTAGTATGTCATGATCCAAGTCGGGTTATACCCAATAACAAGCTTTGCAATCACCGACAATTATTCAATTGATGATATGATCATACAATTAAAGAATAACACCAAATTTAGAAAATGGGTTTTCTAAATAAGTTGCATATGAGATGGAACAACTTATTACGATATTTTGTTCAAGAATATTACTTAGTGTTATTTAAGTTAGTTAGATAACATTAAGTAATAAAAGAGTGTATAAGTTATACAATTAAAAGTTAATTGTATAACTTATAAGGGACTAGTTTTATAAATTGCTTGATTAAGTTTTGGGGTGAAATTTTTTTAGACCAATTCGGCCGGCCCACCCTCTCCTATGAGAGGGTTTTACTTTCTTATGAACTACAATACTTTAATCACTAGTCCAACACTCAACCATCCCATCTCTTTCACACATGCAAAACAAAAATTAGAAGCTCTCAACTCTCTCTCAAGCTCTCGGGTTCCAGCAGCTTTTGGAGAGGATTTGGACTCATTTTGGTGTTCATCTCCCTAGAAAGAAGAGGTGTTTGCAAGTTAGCTTGGGGTATACAAGCTTGAGGGGTCCTTTCCTTGGAGCCTTGGCTGAATTTTGAGCATCCTACATCCTTTCTTGGTAGATTTTAAGCTGCAGAAAGGTAGTTATTCACAGCTCATTCTAGTTGTGATTTTATGTACATTTACATATGTTTCATAGCTTGCTCATTCACATATAATGATCCTTTGATTTTGGGTTTGTTTTAACATATATATTGTCACCATAAGAACATGAAATTTTAGTTTTATAATCATGTTTCTAAATATATTTCCGCTGCATTTTCCTAAATGTTTAAGAGGTTAAACTTGGTTTTATGAAGCACAAACCCTTCATGGCCGACACACTCGATTCATCAAATCCATAAAAGCAGCTGGCACATTAGTCAGACCAAATGACATAACAAGGATTCATAGTGACCGTAGCACGTGCGAAAAGCTATTTTAGTTATATCATGCTCCTTCACCTTCAGCTGATTGTAACCAGATCGAACGTCTATCCTTGAAAACCAACTGGCACCTTGGAGCTGATCAAACAGATCATCTATTCTTGGTAGGGGGTATCGGTTCTTCACTGTCAACTTGTTAAGCTCACGGTAATCGATGCACATCCTCATACTACCGTCTTTCTTCTTCACAAATAGGACTGGAGCACCCCAAGGAGAGATACTCGGCCTAATGAACCCCTTATCGAGCAACTCATGCAACTGCTCCATTAGTTCTTTCATTTGTGTGGGAGCTAACCGATATGGTGCTTTGGCAACGGGTTTAGCACCGGGTATCAAGACAATTTGGAACTCAACCTCGCGATCTGGTGGCACACCAGATAGTTGTGGCGCTGGTGTGTCCACGTCCTTTATGTAGGCAAAGTAGGCACTACATCCACGCCTCATGCACTTCCCCGCCACTGCCATTGAAATTACTTTTAGGATCATCGCGACTCGATCGCCATAAACCATCACCTTATCCCCGCCAGGTGCTGTCAATCGGATCATCTTCTTGCGACACACAATATTTGCTTCATAGGTTGCTAACTAGTCCATCCCTAGTACTACATCAAATCCACCTAGGGGTATCACATGTAACCTAGCAGCAAACCTTTGGCCTTGTAGTTCTATGGCACAGTCCTCTATCACCTCAGTAATTCTAGTGGACTTACCAATAGCAGTTTGTACATCGAATGACTCACCAATACATCTACTCTTATTGGGAAACTTAGCACCAAAGGTAGTAGAAATGAAACTCCTACTAGCACTAGAATCAAACAACACAGATGCAAGAGTTTGGTTTACTAGATACATACCTGACACCACGTCGGGGTCCGTCCTAGCCTCCTCCCGAGTCATCGTGAAAGCTCGGCGCTTGACTTCTGCCCTTCGCCTTCGGCCTTCTTCACCCCGGAAGTCTCAACCCTTGGCTTCTTACACTCCCTACTCATGTGACCACTTCCCCCACAGTTGAACACTTCACACCTCCACAGTCTCTAGCCATATGACCAGGATTCCCACACTTGAAACAAATATTCGACCCCCATCTACACTCGCCACTATGCTCCTTCCCGCACTTGCCACACTTATCCAACCCAGCACCAGCTGTGAAAACGCGTCGGTCACCTACCCTTGCCACCTTATTGTTTGGAGCGGTGCTACCACGTCCAAACCGTTTCCCATTCCAGTTTCTCCCATCCCTACTCGTCTTCTTCTCCTCAGCCACTACCACCTCATGCTTATCATATAGTCTACCAGCCAAATCAACCACTGACCTAAAAGTGCTCGGCCAGGCAGCGATCATATGCCTACGGATATCTGCCGGCAGCCCCTGGATATATCTCTTAATCTTTCGTGACAGTGGTGTCACTTGATCGGGGACCAGTCGTGCCATTTCATTGAACCTTGTGGTGTACTCTTGATGTGTCATAGTTCCCGCCTCCAATTGCAGAAACTCTCTCGACCTTGTCCATTTCACGGTGAGGACAAAACTCCTCGATCACTAACTTCTTCAAATCCGACCATCTTATTCTCCCGATCGCCCGACTACCCTCGGCTTGGACTATAATGTCCCACTAGCACAGAGCCGAGTCTACGAATGAGTGGGTAGCGAACTTAACCTTATGGTCTTCTCGGCACTCGTTGATATCAAGTACCGCCTCCATTTCTCTCACCCATCGGTGAGCAACAGCGGCAGTGCCGTTTCTATCAAAGGTAGGCGGTTTGCATCTCATAAACACCCCGTACTTGCAGCCTCGGGTCGCCTCCGGAGCAGGCTCTTCTTCCTCGTCCTCATCATCGGATAGAACCGTCTCAGTCTCGGGCTGTCTTCTTTCGCCTGTAGGTCCACTCCTTTCTTTTCTCTCTCCCTCTCTTATTGCTTTTATCACTTCGGTCACCACAGACGGTAGGATCGTCTGCATGACTTGGTGTACTTCTTCCACAACCGCCTCCTTTACTGAGGCTCCCAGGTTAGCACTCTCATCTTCGCCCTTCAGATGAGGGGTTTCTGGTTCCTCATGAACCACCTTTTTGGCCCTAGGCCTTCCCCTTGTAACACGTGGTTCGACACCATGTCCACCACCACGTGAAGCTTTAGACGATCTACCACCGGCCATCTACTAACACACTGAAAGATTCAAACACCAACGCGGTCATTCAAGGGAACAACTCAGTTTACGTCAAGTATAGTAAGTCCCTAATTACAGTGGCAAGTTGTGATTAGCCACCTACTTTACTCTTCATACCCTGAGCACTACCTGTCTTGACTACATTAGCATTCAAATCTACATACAACACACAACCACATACCATGCACACATAAACCGGTTAACATTACGAAAATACCTCATGGCACGTAGCTACTCAGATTGGCATCCCATTCCCATTCCATCCCATTCTCAGTTTAAGTTAAGGTTTATTGTGAAAGTTTACCCATTTCACTTGAACTTGGCTATGATACCAACTTGTAAGGCCATGTTCCCGGGACGCTTACAGCTGGTGATTCATCACATGTAAAGCATACACTTTACATTTATTCATCAAAACATTGCAGCGGAAAACATAAAACAAAATGGCATTTCATTTCATGAAAAAAAGTTTTGCAAAATAATGCATCGTTTGTTGGTTACAAAATTACAATGTTGTATTACATCACAAAAGCCTTAATTAAATGGATGCCATCCAAAAGAGCTGAGTAGCTACCTCGTGCCATCCTCAGCAACGTTTACCTGCCAACTAAAAACGTATAAAAGTCAGCATTGCTGAGTGAGTTCTAGTTTTATAATAAAACATACATAAAATACTTATTTATTTCTTTATAGAGTCCATACAATACGTTTCATTCATTCGTGAGCATACATCATACGTACATACTGATAATATCATTTTTATCTTCCATTACGTTCATTAACCATTGTTCATTCATTACATCTTGTGACATGTACATTACCCCGAACATTGTGCACGAAGCTGGTTACTGGGCCTGAGGTCTTTCATAGACCCCGAACATTGTGCACGAAGCTTACTCCAGTACCTAGGGCAAGTACATTCACCATTCATCTTTTCTTTTCATTCCGGATAAGTGCCATATGCTATACCCCAAACACTATGCACGAAGCTGGTTACTGGGCCTGAGGTCTTTCATAGACCCCGAACATTGTGCACGAAGCTGACTCCAGTACCTGGGGCAAGCGGCAAGGATCCTGTACATATGGTCAATCAAAAGGATTGGACCCGGTGTGCATTCTTCTGGGGTAGCTAACCCGCACACAGTTGAGCTAACACGCTTCATTAGGTGTTGACCTCCATACATTTGCTTGCAAGACTTTTTACGTTCATTCATTCGTTAATGCATGCATTCATTCATCATGTTCCTCTTTCATTATCTTTCACTTTACGTTACATAATACTTTCAGTTCATTCATTAACATCACACTAAAGCCATGGAAAGATAACATTCATCATTATAGGAACTTAACATAACATATCATTCATACATCATCATACAAGGCATCATTCGTACATAACATGCATCACGCATAACCATGCAACATCATAATCAACATTAACATAAGCATCAATCACAATGCACCACATGCCCCTCATACCATCTATGACCCCCAAAAGTCAACTTATATAGTCCTCCAGGAATTTCTCAAGTCAAAACCTACTTTACACATTTTCCCCAAAAATCAGAAAAATATTCTAAGTCCTAGGCGCATGGGCACTATTCAGGCGCATGGACACTATTCAGGCGCATGGGGAACACTTAGGCACATGGGCCACTTCAGGCACATGAGCACTATGCAGGCGCATGGGGAAACACTTAGTCAAATCCAACCCAATTTCTGGGCGCATGGGTACTATTCAGACGCATGAACACTTCGGTGCATGGGCCATTTGGGCGCATGGGCAATATTAGGGCGCATGGCCCTACACCTTGTCATCCTACTAACATTTCAAGGTGCATGGGCCACTGTTCAGGCGCATGGGCTGTACTTAAGGCTTTTCTAAGGCAAATTTTGGGTGCATGAGCTACTGTTTAGGTGAATGGCTTGCATTTAATTCCTTCTAAGGCAATTTTAGACGTATGAACACTTGTCTAGGCGCATGAGCATTCTGTAAAACATGTTTCTAGGATATTTTCAATCCTAATCATTAGACCTATCGATTCAAAGCATAATGTGGCTATTCTAAACATGAGTAGCCTATAACCATCAAGAACCAACATCCAACGTACATAATACATATGGGTATTCACACATAAACTTGTAAAAATCATTTTAATATGTTTTTAGCCCCAAAGGTAGTTGAAAACATGTAAAAACCAAGGTCAAGAACTCACCTGGTGCAACTTGGGTGTTCTTCCTTTTTACCCGCATGCAAAGAGTTCAAAACACCTAGAAACAACAACAAAAACACACACCCGAGCACAAACACAACCCATAAGCATACAAACACATAACCGGGATAAAACCTGACATTAAAACATAAAACCTTGAATTCTTACCTTGAATTCACTTTCCTTCTTCCTCTTCTTCTTCAATCCGAGAGTGTTATCTGCTCTCTCTCTCTCTAAAACCGAGAAAAATGGTGAAGTGAGGTGAGGGTGGGCGGCCATACTCCCTTTACACCAACTTTTGAAAGTTTTGTCCATTTTGGACCCTTTTAATCCCTTCACTTAGACTTTATTGCCTTTCTTTCTTTTATTCTTTATATCTTGACTTTTAAAAATAATCGGGTGTTACAGAAGGTGATGTTTTCAAACTGCTACTTCAGGAGATCTTTCTTGTTCTCCTTGGCTTTAGAAGAACCCTCATACATCAGTTTCAGTGCATCCCACCGCTGCTTGGCTGTTTTGCACTTCTTGAAACCTATGTATATAGAGTTTGGAAGGGCAGTTTGAAGAGCTGTCATGGCTTTTCTGTCTATCTCTACTCTTTTCCTATCTTCATCAGAGTAGTTAGCCACATCTTTGGGAATCATACTAGCACCAGTAGCAGAAGGGGTGCTAGGTATGAAAGGTCCATTCTTAATAGACTCCCACATTCATGAATCAAGAGACCTAATGAAACCTTCCATTCTTAAACACTAGGTATCAAACTCATCAAGATTGACCAGTGGGGACTTGTTCATGGTTCCAGTTTCCATATCAGTTTTGGAAATGGCTGCCATTTGAAAAGTTTAGTATTTGTGTGTGTGAGGGATCTTAAGATGGTGAGATCTTATATCAAGAGCCTAAAAAGCTCTGATACCAATGCAAGATCATTGAAGGGTTAGTTACAACACAACAACACAAAGAGGAGATTAACTAAACTTTAATCAAATAGTAAACTGGATTAACCAAATGTTGAGTACTAAGAACACAAGTAAACTAAGAGACAGAACACAAAGAACAGAAGTGTATGGTTTTCAAGAATGCAATATATTGCCTTCTCTATGTTCTATTACAAGTGTTACAAAGCATATTTAAAAGATACAAGAACATGAGATACTTATACTACATCCTACAGCCGGCTAAACTTTGAAAGCTAGCTGGATACAACTAACTAGACTCAAGCAAAGTCAATTGTAGAGTCAAAAGGCCGATTGCCTTTTGACTTGTGACTATGACATGCTATAGCTCACATCCTTATCTATTACATATAGGATAAAGTACATAAAGTATAAAGTTACAAACTCAAGCCCTCCATGTACAGTTACCAAAAGTAAGGACCTTTTCACCAACTCATGTAAGTTGGTGACTTGCAGAGGTGCAGCGGAAAGGTGTCTAGCTTTATGCAACAGTACATCAGATAAAGCATGTTACTAAAAGTCTTTGAAAGAAATCTGTCTTCATGAATTTGAAGCTTCGGAAGACTTTGTCTCTGAGGCTTCGGAAGACTTCATCTTTGGCTTTGGAAGATATTGGTCTTGGCTTAGGAAGATTTCACACTAAGAGTATGTTTTTCTGTTTCATGTGAGAAACTTCCTAAGCTTCTCTTTTAATGCACTTGTGCAGCATGCAGGAAAGACTTAAGATGTTTAGGTTGCATCAGCCTCTTCATTAATCTCTACATCAACCCCTTGATTTTGAGTGAAACCTTTTGCTACAAGTCTTGCTTTGTAATTATCCAAGTTTCCATGTATATCAATTTTCTTCTTTGGAACCCACTTGCATCCAACCGGTTTGGAGTTAAGTGGAAGGTCAACCAATTCCCAAACTTGATTGTCATGCATGGATTGCATCTCAACGTTCATGGCATCCAACCATTTGTCACGATCCGAATTGGACATTGCTTCATGGTATGTAGTTGGCTCATTGGAGTCAACCACATGGCATCAATTCATGAAAAATCCATATCTTTCAGGTGGAATGTTAATCTACCATGTCTGCGAACGTTTTGGTGTGTATTTATCAACCTCTTGATCATCATCAACAAAATCTTATTGATTGCTAGTGTTAACCAACGTGTATCGGCTTGTGGATCTTGATCCTCATCAAATTCCACTATTCTATACGTTATTCCTTCCATAAGGAACTCAGTTTCCAAGAACTCAACCTTTCGAGCAATAATTACTCTTGCTCTGTTAGATCAAAGAAGTAGTATCCTATACAATCTTTGGGATATCCAACAAATATACACTTAGTGAATCGACTATCTTGGTCAGGGCCATATTCAAAATACGAACCTCGGAGAGCATTGCGAAACCCTAAAATGATAGAGGTATTGAGCTTATAGCCATCATAGATTGAACCTTATCTAATAGGGTTCGATTTCTCCTTTTAGACACACCATTATGTTATGGTGTTCCAGGTGGAGTAAGTTTTGAAACGATCCCACAACTTCTTAGATGGTACTAAAAAGCATTACTGAGGTATTCACCTCCTCTATCTGAACGAAGAACTTTGATAGTATTATTGAGTTGATTTTCTACTTCATTCTTGAAGGTTTTGAACATTTCAAAAGCTTCATGTTTGTGTGTCATCATGTACACATAACCATAGTGACTATAATCGTCGGTAAAGGTAATGAAGTATCTTTAACCATTTCTAGTTATTGTATTTAAAGGCCACATACATCCGAATGTATGATACCCGGTAAGTGTTTTGCCCTCTCGTTAGTGCCACTAAAGGGCAACTTGGTCATCTTACCTTGTAAACAGGATTCACACTTGTTGAATGAAAGATTTTCATTTGTTTTTCAAAAGACCATTCTTTGGAGGTGTTTGAATGCGATTCTTGTTTGTGTGACCAAGAAGACAATACCAAAGATAAGAATCACTTAAACCCATTTTATGTTCTTGGTGCTTGTTTGGTATAATGAGCTATTATAGGATGAATCATTATGAACCAATTCATAGATTTCATTAAAAGGCATAGCCTTGAAATAACATACATCATCCATACAAACATAAATACCGTCGTTAACAAACTTTAATTCATAACCACATTGTTTTAAAAGGGAAATCAAAATTATGTTCCTAGTCAAACTAGGAGCATACAAAATGTTCTTAAAAATAACTTCCAAACCATTTGAAGGTTTCAAAATATTGTCTCTTTGGGCTTCGACATTAACTTTTGCTCTGTTGCCCATGTAGAGACTTGTGTCTCCCTTCTTGAAGTGCTTATTTCCTTTGAACCCCTGCAACAAATTGCATATGTGAGTTCCACATCCGGTATCCAATACCCATGTGTTTGAAGAAATAACATTTAAACCAATGTGAATTATGAAAGTTGTACCTGAGGTTTGCCTAGCATCCTCTTGTTTCTCACTCTTTGAGCTAGGTTGGACAATTCCTTTTCCAATGTCCTATCTCTCCACACTCAAAGCATGGATCGTTCTCCATTACCTTAGGCTTCTTAAGCTTGGGTTTTGGAAGTTCTACTTTAGCGTTTCCTTTCCCCTTTCCTTTGATGTACCCCTTTCCTTGGCAACATTTGCGTTGGGATCGGGGAATTGCCTTTTCTTATTGCCTCCCTCATTGATCGAGAGAATAGGTAGAACCTTTCTACCCTTCCCTGCCTCAGCTGTTTTGAGCATTATGTGAAGCTAGAAGTTGCAATAGGTTGCAATTGTCAAATGTATGAGTTTACACATATGGTTTCCAATTCAAGTCGTCCTACTTACACACATGTGTGAGTTTACACATATTAGTGGTTAGGTGACCTTTATCCCATAAGTATGTTAAGCCCACCTCAAACATACAAGTTCTCTAAAAGTGGTTAGGTGACCTTTATCCCACAAGTAGTTCTCGAGTGATTCGAGTGTTGTGTAAAAGGATGGTGTTAAACTTGTTTCCAAGGGATTTAAGTTTCCATTAATTCTAGTTATGAAAACTCTATGTACCTTGTATTCGCATTCTTTCAATTACATGGTACCCTATGGTTCGCTGTTAATAAAACCTCTTTTATTTTGAAATCATTAATCCTTTTAATAACCTTTTATTAGTCACTTCATGATTAGGAACCAAACAATTCAACATAAAATGAATAATCAAAAAAGCATATATCAAACAATCACATGTGCATAACCATAGCCACTATGTTGACAACACTTGTTTGCTATCACAAGTGTTGTCATTTGGTCTTTCCTAAGGGTTGAACACAACCCAAAGATGAGATCTCCAATGACCCCTACTTGAACTTGCATCCAAATGCTTCAATTCCTTCTCTTGTGTCTTCCTTTTGTGCTTCCATCTTGTGCATTTTCTTTTACAAATTTATATCCTAATACAAATTTTCTAATAAAAGAAAGCACACCTAATCTATCTATTACATTTCCATTGAATGAATAAATAAATTACATCCAATACTAAACACAAAAGAATAATATTACAACCCATTACGAATGAAATCAACAAAAACAAACATCCATTCAAAACCAAATCAACATAAGGTCAAGGCTTGGTTATGCACCAATATGAAACATCATACAAGAACCAAATATATCACCATATGACCCTAAATTTTCAGCCAACATAAACCAAGTATTTTGGGTCTTTTGTCCAAACAAAAAACATAATCAACCACTTCAAATCTTTCATTCAAGGTTTAATCACAAGCATGTTGGATATAACCTTGAAAGGTTGGGGATTTATAACATCACCACAAAACAGCCGCTATAAGGTTGTTAAAGCCCCATAAAACCAATTTTACAAGAACAAACGAAACTAGTCATTCACATATCCGGCTCTAGATGCCAATGTTGGGTTTGTTGGACCATATCAAAGTAGTTTAACCATTTTAAACTATGAAAACACAGCGGATAAATACCCTAATATATTATTAGTAATCTGAAATATTATGGCTTAAAACATATCATCAACAAACCCAATAACATA
This sequence comes from Flaveria trinervia, assembly GCA_025506515.1. NCBI lineage: Eukaryota > Viridiplantae > Streptophyta > Magnoliopsida > Asterales > Asteraceae > Flaveria > Flaveria trinervia. The sequence goes on along the minus strand of CM046444.1, from coordinate 78,820,160 downwards.
GGATCATTTTTATGTGTTTGAACTAGCTACCAACAAGAAGTAACAACCAAATAGGACATACAAACTCCCTTTTGTAAGCTGCTGAAAACCGTGATGAAGGAGGAAGAATATAAGGTTCTTGAATGACCAAGACACCAAGGAGAGGTGTCCTCAAGCATCCATACCCACAAGCATCAAGCAAAGACCACTCTTGCTAGGATTTGTGCACCAAAATCGGATCAAGAAGGGTGCTGGAGCCTTGTTCCAGCCGTGAACAATCAAGAAGGCTGCTGGAGTCTTTTTCAGCCTTGAACTCTTTCTTCAAAAAGAAGAGTTGATGTTCATGTGACCCTTTTGCATATGAGAGAGAGAGAGAGCTGGATGGAGAGTATGTATGTTCAAGAGAGAAGGAACCAAAACAAACCCTTAAAGGGCGGCCGAATCTTTGGTCATTTTTGGGGTTTTCCCCCTAAAACCTTTTATTTTGTTAAACAAATAATTAGAATAAGTTATGTAATTACCCCTTTAATTATATAACTTATACACACACTCCAATTATTTGATGTTATTGAACCAATTTAAACAACATTACAAATAATATCCATGAACAAAATATCCATATTGGTTGTTCAATCGCATATGCAACTTATTTAGAAAACCCATTTTCTAAATTGGTGTATTTATTAATTGCATGATCATATCATCAACTAAATAATATTTGGTGTTTGCTAAGCTTGTTATTAGGTATGACCCGACTTGGATCATAACGTACTAACCACATCAATGTTCTATGTGTCTTGGGGATAAAGAATCCAACATAAACAAGCATCAAGAAGTTGGAATCAACATTTTGATGAAGAAATCAAGAAATTTGGTTTCATCAAGAACGCTGACGAGGCTTGTGTATACAAAAAGGCTAGTGGGAGCATAATTACATTTCTAGTATTGTATGTTGATGACATACTACTTTTTGGAAATGATATTCCAACCATGGAAGGTGTTTAAACCTGGCTTGGAAGTTGTTTTTCCATAAAAGATCTCGGTGAAGCCGCTTATATTATGGGAATAAAGATCTATAGGGTTAGATCGAGGTGGTTAATAGGTTTAAATCAAAGTGCATACCTTGATAAAGTCTTGAAAATGTTCAAGATGGAAAACTCTAAGAAGGGTATGGTACCTATTCAAGAGGGAAAATATTGAGTACATCTCAATGTCCAAGCTTAAAGGATGAGCAAGATCGAATGAAGGACATCCCATATGCGTCTGCTATAGGATCCATCATGCATGCGATGATATGCACTAGACCGAATGTTTGATGCGTGTTAAGCATGACAAGCAGATATCAACAAAATCTAGGTAACAGCCATTGGATGGCTGTAAAAAGTATATTGAAATACCTTAGGAGGACTAAGGATATGTTTTGTTTCTGATATACGGGTCTGGTGAAGAGGAACTCGTTGTAAAGGGTTACACAGATGCGAGCTTCCAAACTGATCGAGATGATTCTCGATCACAATCGGGGTATGTCTTCATTATGAATAGAGGGGCAGTGTCATGGAAGAGTTCAAAACAAGACGCGGTAGCATTGTCCACTACAGAATCTGAATACATAGCCGCCTCATTAGCAGCTCAGGAAGCTGCATGGATAAAGAAATTTATCACTGATCTACGGGTCGTCCCTACCATTCAAGACCCCCTAGAAATATTTTGTGATAACGAGGGTGCTATTGCACATATCAAGGAACCCCGTGCACATCAAAAGACTAGACATATTGAGTGGAGATTCAACTACATAAGGGATGAAGTTGAAAAAGGAAAGATATGTATTCGTAAAGTTCACCCTGATCAAAACACTGCGGATCCACTCATGAAGCTCCTTGAAAGGGCAAATCATGAAAGTCATACTTGTGCCTTAGGACTTTGATTTTCTAGTGATTAGAATTGATGTGTTTAGTATTTAAAAATTTGTAACAATGTAACGTTTAACTCTTTATATATTGGTGATATTCTGAGATTGTGTTCCCTTTTAGAATGTATATATCAATGAATATGTTTATTATTCTAAATGTCCGTACTCAGTCATATTTGTGGGAACAAATATGAACGTAAGACTATTATGAACATGGATTGTGGATATTCATAAGATATGAATATAGAGCAATTGGTTGCTACCAAAGTTCATAGATATTTGTGGGATACAAATATTGGACTGACCCGCATCTCAATTTTACTACATGGAATCTTCTAGATTCATCATAAGTAATTTGAGTAAAGGCGAATATCATTTGGTATCCTCTGACCTGAGATACATATTGGGTTTTGATATTCACCAAAATGTTATACCTTGAGCTAGTTCTTCACTGCTCTGAAATAATGGATAGTACATAAGGCTATATTCAGGTGTGACATGAGGTGATTATGAGAAAAATATGTAGTCAAGATGGAATTTGTTCCTCTTATTCATTGAGAGCAAGATGTCTAAGACCTGATTAAGTTAAATCAACAAGGAATGATCATTGTGTGTCCTTGGATTTAACATGACATCTATAACAAAAGGATAAATGATTGATTCACCTGAATCATTTCAAGTTGGATACTAGAAGGGGATGATGTTATTGAATGGCTTTAGGTCATGCGTATTAGGGGTAGTAAACTGTTGTTAGGCGTTATTTACTTCTTGCATCAATCTTCTACGAATCTTGTGCAAGTGGGAGATTGTTGGTTTCTTTATGCCCAAGACACATAGAACATTGATGTGGTTAGTACGTTATGATCCAAGTCGGGTCATACCCAATAACAAGCTTAGCAATACCAATACGTATTTGATTTGATGATATGATCATGCAATTAAATAATTACACCAATTTAGAAAATGAGTTTTCTAAATAAATTGTATGTGAGAAAGAACAACTTATATGAATATTTTGTTCATGGATATTATTTATAATGTTATATAAGTTGGTTAAATAACATCAAATAATAATAGTGTGTTTAAGTTTTATAATTAAGAGGTTAATTATACAACTAATAATATAACTTGTTCACAATTTAGTGGGTGTTTAAAATAAGGGGAAACCCATTTTAAAGATGACTTTTGGCCGCCTTTAAGGGCATATATTTTGTCTTTTGTTGCCTTAAAAACTCACACCCACTTGAACTAGACACACTCTCTCATTTCCCTCTTTTCTTTCATACATGCAAGACTTGTCTTTTCTCTCATCTTAGAAGAAACACAAGGCTGGGAAAGGGTTTTTCAGCAGCCTATTCTTGCGATTTTGGTGTGAAAATCCTAGCAACAAAGGTGTTTTGCTTGAGGCTTGTGGGTATACAAGCTTGAGGACATCTTCTTTGGTGTTTTGGTCCTTCAAGACTTCATCTCCTTCTCCGCATCAAATGTATTGGGCAGCCCTTTTGGAAGGTGTTTCATCAAACGTTTTGGTAGCTTTGGAAGGTAGTTCCATTGTTTTTTTGGTTGTTATTGTTTACTTGTTTGCTAGTTATTTCACATATAAATGATCCTTATGTTCTTGGGTTTGTTGTAGTCATGATATTAGTCTTTATTTTTCAGAATACAAATGATAATATTAAATTTATATTCCGTTGTGTTTTAAAGTTTAAATGGTTAAACTACTTTGATATGGTTCAACAATCCCAACAACTGAAACATGAAGAGTTTGGGGTTTCCCCCAAAAAACATTGACTAATGTTTTACTAATTATACATATAAGTTACCTAATTAACCTTTTAATTATATAACTTATACACACACTATTATTATTATTCGATGTTATTTAACCAACTTAAATAACATTACAAATAATGTCCGTAAACAAAGTATCCTTATAAGTTGTTTCATCTCATATGCAATTTATTTAGAAACCCCATTTTCTAAATTGGTGTATATATTCAATTGCATGATCATATCATCAATTAAATATCTATATTAATGTTTGCAAGCTCGTTATTGGGTAAGACTCGACTTGGATCATTACGTACTAACCACATCAATATTCTATGTGTTCTTGGGCATTAAGAATCCAACATCTGTTGTTGTTGTTGTTGTTGTTGTTTTTGTTCTTGTTGTTGTTCTTTTTGTTGTTGTTGTTGTGCTATTGTTGTTGTTGTTGCTCTTCTTGTTGTTGTTGTTGCTCTTGTTGTTGTTGTTGTTGTTGTTGTACTAGTATTAGTAGTATTAGTAGTCGTTGTTGTTGTTGTTGCTGATGTTGTTGTTGTGGTTGTTGTTGTCGATGTTGTTGTTGTTATTGTTGATGTTGTTGTTGTTCTTGTTATTGTTGTTGTTGTTGTTGTTGTCGTTGTTGTTGTTGTTGTTATTATTGTTGTTGTTGTTGTGTTGTTGTTGTTGTTTGTTGTTTGTCGTTGTTGTTGTTATTTGTCATTGTTGTTGTTGTCATTGTTGTTGTTGTCGTTGTTGTTTTGTTGTTGTTGTTGTTATTGTTGTTTGCTGTTGTTGTCTGTTGTTGTTATTGTTGCTTGTTGTTGTTGTTGTTGTTATTGTTCTTGTTGTTGTTGCTGCTGTTGTTGTTGTGGTTGTTGTTGTTGTTGTTGCAACTGCTGTTGTTGTTGCTGTTGTCGTTGTTGTTGTTGTTATTGATGTTTTTGTTCTTGATGTTGATGTTTTTATTGTTGTTGTAGTAGTAGTAGTAGTTGTTGTTGTTGTTGCTGATGTTGTTATTGTTGTTGTTGTTGTTGATGTTGTTGTTGTTGTTGTTGATGTTGTCGTTGTTGTCGTTGTTGTTGTTGATGTTGTTTGTCGTTGTTGTTGTTGTTGTTGTTGTTGTTGTTGTTCTCTGTCGTTGTTGTTGTTGTTTGTCGTCGTTGTTGTTGTTTGTCGTTGTTGTTGTTGTTTGTCGTTATTGTTGTTATTTGTCGTTGTTGTTGTTGTTGTTTGTCGTTGTTGTTGTTGTTGTTGTCGTCGTCGTCGTCGTTGTTGTTGTTACTATTGTTGTTGTTGTTGTTGTTGTTGTAGAAGGAGTAGTAGGTCTTGTTGTTGTTGTTGTTGTTTGTCGTTGTTGTTGTTGTTTGCCGTTGTTGTTGTTCTTTTTCATCATTGTTGTTGTCGTTGTTGTTGTTGTCGTTGTTGTTTTTGTTGTTGTTGTTATTTTTGTTGTTGTTATTGATGTTGTTGTTTGCTGTTGTTGTTATTGTTGTTTGTAGTTGTTGTTGTTGTTGTTGTTGTTGTTGTTGCTCTTGTTGTTATTGTTGTTATTGTTGTTGCTGTTGTTGTTGTTGTGCTTTTGTTGTAGTTGTTGCTGATGTCGTTGTTGATGTTGTTGTTGTTGCTATTGTTGTTGTTGTTGTGGTTGTTGTTTATGTTGTTGTTGTTGTTGTTCTTCTTGTAGTAGTAGTAGTAGTTGTTGTTATTGTTGTTGTTGTTGTTGTTGATGATGATGTTGTTGCTCTCATGGCTGGAACAGATGATGCCCAGGTATATGAACACCTCTATACTCCAGCCTGTATAGCTAAAGTTAAACTTTATGAGGACTAAAATATGGAAATCAGATCTGACATTGAGTTTTTAAATATTCTAAAATCTGATTTTTAAAAGAGCCGAATCTGACTATCAAAAGAAAATTGACGAGTTAGAGAAAACTGTATCTCTTTTAAAACATGAACACACCAACTACAAGACTCAAATCAAGGATCTGATATCCAAATTCTCTGAGGCTCAAGCCCAGCTTGTCACTGTTGAGGCTCAGGCCAGGAAGCATGCTATTTGTGAGCAGAACTTCCAAGTTATTCTTGCATCATCCTCCCATTCCAAGCTCTGTTATCAAAACAAAGGAGGGTTGGGAACCAATGAAATCACTCCACCACACTCCTATGAGTCTATTAGACAGCCTAGATATGGTACTGAAGAGCAAGAGGTTCCAACTGCCGACCCTTCCTTTCCAGAGTTGAAGGATGAGGCATCAATAGGGAAGGAACAGGTAGATGTACCCATCTCCTCCTATGAAGATCAAATCCAAACCACTAATGCCAGAAGAAGCAGAGGTAAAGCTGCTAGAAGAACTGCCAAGAAGGTGGCTGAGTCCAAACTAAAGATTGACCCCAAGCAGAAGGGTGTCTTTATCTCAGCTGGATTGCAAGTGGTAGGTACTTCTGATTCAGCTTAGGAATGTAATACCAGCATTCCTGTCCTACCAAAGGATCAGAAGTTGAAGGGAAAACTTGCTGATGAAGAAAGAAGCCCAAGAAACAGCAACCCTCACTTTCCTAAAAGACTAACATTGCATGCATCATGTGTGGCCTGCAAAATAACATGGCAAAAGATTGTTACTACAATCCTGCAAGCACACATTATGCAAATAATGTTAGGAAGACGTAGTCAAGGAAGGTTTCAATTTGGACCTTTTCAAACAGTTCAAGGGAAAATGGCTTTGGAAGCAAGAGCTATTAAGGTTGAGAAGAACAAGAAAGCTCCCTTGAAACCATCCAAGAAGAAGACTGCTTCGGAAGAAAAGGTGGTGAAGGCTTCTTCCGGAAAGAAAGAAGCTTCGGAAGAAGGCCATACTGCAAAAGCTTCAACAAGCTCATCCTCCAAGGTCAGCCAAAGGTGGACTGGAACATCAAGGAAGATGTTGCAGCCCAAACCTCTTCTTCAAAGACCTCTATTAAACCCCCATGCATAACTTTTGGTTCAATTATGTCATTATCTTTGGAGAACCCGAGACCAGCAAGGCTTGGGCTTCCAAACAAAACTAACAATCTCATCTTATGTGCAGGGACATCCATTTAACAAAAACAACAATGTTTGGATTGTAGACAGTGGATGCTCCAGGCACATGACAGGGAACAGATCTCTACTTCAACAGTTTCAGAATTATGATGGAGATCCTGTCCAATTTGGAGCTGAGGCGGAGGATATATTTCTGGCCGAGAGAGTATATCCAACGGTAAATTAAAAGTTGACAAAGTTCACTTTGTCAAGCATCTTGAACAAAATCTGTTAAGTGTTTCTCAATTTTGTGATCAAATGCACGAGATGCTTTTCACAGAACATGGGTGCACTATCCTCAAACCAGGGATAACAATTCCTCCGAATTGGTGCTTCTTAGATCACCCAGGAAAGAGGATATGTACAAGTTAGATATGAACAATGCGTCCCCAATGGGTGAAGTATCATGCTTTCTTTCCAAAGCTGATAGTGATGAGTCAACACTGTGGCATAAATGTATGTGTCAGGTAAATTTTAAGACAATGAATAAATTGGCTAAAAATAACTTGGTACATGGTTTGCCTAAAAAGGAGTTTTTCTACAAACATAACTGTGTTGCATGCCTAAAAGGGGAACACACAGGACATCTCATAAATCCAAATGTGTTAACTCTATCACTACTCTATTACATTTATTGCATATGGATCTTTTTGGTCCCACAAGTATAATGAGCATTGGAAGGAAATCATACTGCCTTGTGATAGTTGATGATTTTACAAGATTCACATGGGTATTCTTTTTAGGAACTAAAGATGAAATTGCTCAAACATTAAAATCTTTTATTCTTAAAATAGAAAATCAAATTGATCACAATGTTAAAATAATTAGAAGTGATCAAGGGACTGAGTCTAAGAACTTCATTCTTGACTCATTCTATACTCAAAAGGGATTTCCTAAAGGGTTTGTTAAGAACATAAAACGTGGTTTAACCATTTAAACTTTCAGAAAACGCAGCGGATAATATTAGTTTTGTATGTTTTTCAAAGCTGAAAAACGTTCTTTTAAATAGCCATTAAGCATATGAAACAAACCCATAATCCAAGGATCATATTATGTGAATAGACAAGCAATGAGAGAACAACAAACAACACAAAATGACAACCACAAAAGGCTGCCAAGATACCTTCTCCAACAGCTGAAGATTCGACAGAAAATGGAGATGTTTGATGCTGAAAAATGACCGAGACTTCAAGATTAGAGATCCTCAAGCTTGTATACCCCAAGCCTTAGAAGTAAACACCACTCTTGCTAGGGAGAGCACACCCAAGAACACACAAAACCGAAATTTTCTCTTGTTATTTCAGCTGTTTGCGAGATGTCTTGAGAGAGATTGAAAGGTTGTGTGTGTGTGTTGCATATGAGAGATGGATCAGATTTTCAAGAGTGTAAGACATATTGAGTGTGTCTTTGGTTTTCAAAGAAAGAGGGCCAATCATGTCATCCATGGCGGCCGAAATTTTAAGATTAAAAGAGGTTTTCCCTCTTTAATCTAACACACAAACACACTAAAAAAACTTTTGTCATACATTAAATAAGTCATCTACTAGACATATTTAAAAGTGACATGTCTTCTCTAATCAAACAATTTAATTAAAGTATACTCTCATGTTATTTATGTTATTTAACCCTTTAAATAACAAATTAACAATAAACCCATCAACAAATTATCCTCATAATTTGTTCTATATCATATGCAACTTATTTAGAAAACCCATTTTCTAAATTGGTGTAAATATTTAATTGCATGATCATATCATCAATTAAATATCAATTGGTGTTTGCTAAGCTTGTTATTGGGTATAACCCGACTTGGATCATAACGTACTAACCGCATCAATATTCTATTCGTCTTGGGCACATAGAATCCATCAATCTCCCACTTGCCCAAGATTCATAGAAGATTGATGCAAGCAGTAAATACCGCCTAACAACAGTTTACTACCCTTAATACGCATGACTTATAGCCATTCAATAACATCATCCTTTCAAGTACCCTTCTTGAAAAGATTTAGGTGAATCGATCATCTATCCTTTTGTTACAGATGTCATGTTAAATCCAAGGACACAGAATGATCATTCCTTGTTGATTTAACTTAATCAGGCCTTAGACATCTAACTCTCAACGAATAAGAGGAACAAATCCATCTTGACTACATACGTTTCTCACAAACACCTCGTGTCATGCCTGAACATACCCTTATGCACTGTCCACTATATCAGGACAGTGAAGAATAAGCTCAAGGTATAACATTTGGTGAATATCAAAACCCAATATGTATCTCAGGTCTAAGGATACCAAATGATATTCGCCTTTACTCAAATTTATTTATGATCAATCAAAAGGATTCCATGTAGTGAAATTTGAGATGCGGGTTAGTCCAATATTTGTATCCCACAAATATCTATGAACCTTGGTGGCAACCCATTGCCCTATATTCATCCTTATGAATATCAACCAATCCAAGTTCATAATAATCTTACTTTCATACTTGTTCCCACAAGTATGAACGACTACGGACATTTAGAGTAATCATTTTACTCATGGATTAAACATGCTAAATTGGAACATTAATTGAAACATTATAACCAAATAAATTTATTCAAATAATAATGAGTTCCATATATCCAAATACAAAATTCACAGATCAAGTCCAATCACTAGAATATCGAAGTCCCATGGCACAAGTATGACCTTCATGCTTTGCCTTTTCAAGGAGCTTCGTGAGAGGATCCGCAATGTTTTGATCCGTGTGAATTTTGCGAATACATATCTTTCCTTTTTCAACTTCATCTCGTATGTAGTTGAATCTCCGCTCAATATGCCTAGTCTTTTGATGAGCACGGGGTTCCTTGATTTGAGCTATCGCACCCTCGTTATCACAAAAGATCTCTAGGGGATCCTGAATGGAAGGGACAACCCCCAGATCGGCAATGAATTTCTTTAACCATGCAGCTTCTTGAGCTGCCAATGAGGCGGCGACGTATTCTGATTCTGTAGTTGATAGAGCCACCACATCCTGTTTGGAGCTTTTCCAAGAGACTGCTCCTCCATTCAGAATGAAAATATATCCCGATTGCGACCGAGAATCATCACGATCGGTTTGGAAACTCGCATCCGTGTAACCCTTTACAACGAGTTCCTCATCACCAGATCCATAGATTAAGAACATGTCTCTTGTCCTCCTTAGGTACTTAAGTATGTTCTTAACAGCCATCCAATGACTGCTTCCAGGATTTTGCTGGTAACGGCTTGTCATGCTTAAGGCGCATGACACGTCTGGTCGAGTGCATATCATCGCATACATGATGGATCCTATAGCAGATGCATATGGGATTGCCTTCATTTTATCTTGCTCATCCTTTGAGCTAGGACATTGAGTCGTACTCAATATTGTTCCTCTTTGAATAGGTACGGTACCTTTCTTAGAGTTTTCCATCTTGAACCTTTTCAAGATCTTATCAATGTACGCACTTTGATTCAAACCAATCAACCGCCTTGATCTATCCCTATAGATCTTTATTCCCAGAATATAGGCGGCTTCACCAAGATCCTTAATGGAAAAACAACTTCCAAGCCAGGTTTTTACACCTTCCAAGGTTGGAATGTCATTTCCAAATAGTAGTATGTCATCAACATACAATACTAGGAAAGTTATTGTGCTCCCACTAGCCTTCTTATACACACAAGCCTCATCAGCGTTTTTGATGAAGCCAAATTTCTTTACTTCCTCATCAAAACGGTGATTCCAGCTTCTCGATGCTTGTTTCAATCCATAGATTGATTTCTTTAGCTTGCATACTTTATTAGGATGTTTTGGATCGACAAAACCTTCAGGCTGAACCATATAGACATCTTCCTCAAGATATCCATTTAGGAAAGCGGTTTTGACATCCATTTGCCAAATCTCATAATCATAATGAGCAGCTATGGCAAACAATATTCTTATAGACTTTAGCATCGCAACAGGTGAGAAGGTTTCATCATAATCAACCCCTTGAGTTTGAGTGAAACCTTTTGCTACAAGTCTAGCTTTATAAGTATCCAAGTTTCCATGCATATCGGTTTTCTTCTTGAAAACCCATTTGCTTCCAATTACTTTTGAGTTAGGAGGTGGAACAACCAAGTCCCATACTTGATTGTCATGCATGGATTGCATTTCAACGCTCATGGCCTCGAGCCATTTGTCACAATCCGAATTGGACACTGCATCATGATATGTGGTTGGTTCATCTGAATCTACCACATAGCATCCATCCATGAAAAATCCGTATCTTTCAGGTGGATTACTAGTTCTACCACTTCTGCGAACGTTTTGTGTGTATTGATCAACCATTTGATCATCTTCAACATCCTCATGTTGAGTGCTAGTTTCAACCAAACGTGCATCGGGTTGTGGTTCTTGATCCTCCTCAAGATCCACTGTTCTACTGCTAGTTCCTTCCATAAGGAATTTTGCTTCTAAGAACTCACCCTTTCTGGCAACAAACACCTTTTGTTCCAGTGGGTCATAGAAATAATATCCCATAGAATCTCTAGGATATCCAACAAAGATGCACTTGGTGGATCTGACTTCTAACTTGTTTGGGGTGGGAGTCTTAACATAAGCCTCACAACCCCAGACCCTTAAGTATGATAGAGATGGAACCCTTCCATGCCATATCTCAAAAGGTGTCCTTTCCACCTTTTTGGTTGGGGCCATATTTAGAATACGGGCCGCGGAGAGCAGAGCGAAACCCCAAAAGGATAGAGGTAATGTGCTTCTAGCCATCATAGATCGAACCATATCCAGTAAGGTTCGATTCCTCCTCTCAGACACACCATTATGTTGTGGTGTTCCAGGTGGAGTGAGTTGTGAGACAATCCCACAACTCCTAAGATGATCTTGAAAAGCATCACTCAGGTATTCACCTCCTCTATCGGTACGGAGAACTTTAATTGACTTGTTAAGTTGATTTTCTACTTCATTCTTGAAGATTTTGAACATTTCAAAAGCTTCATCTTTGTGCCTTAATAAGTACACATACCCATAGCGACTATAATCGTCGGTAAAGGTAATGAAGTATCTTTCACCATTCCTAGTCATTGGCTTAAAAGGACCACATACATCCGAATGTATGATTCCTAATAAATCTTTTGCCCTTTCATTAGTTCCACTAAAGGGTGCCTTAGTCATCTTTCCTTGTAAACAAGATTCACATACATCAAATGAATTATATTCATTTGTTTTTAAAAGACCATTCTTTTGAAGTGTTTGTATACGTTTCTTGTTTATATGACCAAGACGACAATGCCAAAGATAGGTATCACTCAAGTCCAACTTGAGTTTCTTGGTGTTAGTTTGGTACAATGAACTATTTAGAGTATTTTCATGAGCCAATTCATAAATACCATTAATGGGAATGGCTTTAAAATAGAACATACCATTTAAAGAAACAAGAATATCATTTTCAATAAAGATAATACATATCCAAGTTGTTTTAACAGGGCTACAGAGATAATATTCCTAGTCAAACTAGGAGCATACAAAACATTGTTCAAAATCACTTCCAAACCATTTGGAAGCTTCAAGATGTAGTCACCACGGGCTTCAACTTGAACTTTAGCCCCATTGCCCATGTAGAGGCTTGCATCCCCTTTCTTGAAGTCACTACTTCTTTTGAACCCCTGCAACAAATTGCAAATGTGAGTTCCACATCCGGTATCTAATACCCATGTGTTAGAGGATATCATGTTTAAATCAATATGGATCATGTATATTGTACCTGAGGTCTGCCCGGCATCCCTCTTTGCTTTCAACTCTTGGAGATGGACAGGACAATTCCTTGCCCAATGTCCAATCTCCCCACACTTGAAGCATGGGTCGTTGGTAGCAACCTTTTGCTTTTTCTCTTGTGGTTTGGGTGGCACCCTTGCCACCCCTTTCCCTTTTCCCCAAGCGGGTCCCTTGCCCTTGGCAACTTTTGCCTTGGGTGCGGGACGAGGCCTTTTATTGTTCCCACCTTCATTGATGGTGAGAACGGGTAAAACCCTTTTACCCATGGCCGCCTCGGCAGTTTTGAGCATTGAGTGAAGCTCACCAATGCTTTTGTCCCAAGCATTCATGTTGTAGTTCATCACGAATGTCTCGAACCTTTTGGTAAGGCCATTGAGGATTAAATCCAAGGCCATTGAGGATTAAATCCGTGGCCAATTCCTTCGAGACGGGACAATTAAGCCTCTCGAGGCGGTCAATGTGACTTTTCTACATAAGATGAAACAGATTGGTTGTCGTCCATACGACATGCATGGAGTGCTCGAACCGTTTCGAAGCGCTCAACCCTTGCTTGCTGTTGGAACGTTTCCTTCAGCTGGGTTATCATGTCGTAAGCTCCGTGGTGTTCATACTCCTTTTGGAGATCCGGAGTCATGCTCGCAAGCATGAGACAAGACACTTGGACGGAGTCCTCAGTGTACTTCAGCCAATCGTTGTAGGCCTCCTCATCATCCTCACTAGGTTGATCGGGGATAGGGTCGTCTAAAACATACGATCTTCTCTCTTGCTTGAGAACGATTCTCAAGTTTCGATACCAGTCGATAAAGTTGTTATGATTTAGACGTTCCTTTTGGAGGATCGCTCGTAGAGATTGGTTGGACGCGGATGAGTTATCGGAATTATCATTATGTGAGGCCATCTACAAAATTTAACAAAGTTTTATTTTAGTATTTTCGATATAGCCAATTTTAATAATTAATGCCTTTTAAGGCCATTTTTATATTAAAATCTAGAACCCAACATTACATTTAAATTGTGGTTAGGTGACCTTTATCCCACGATTTAAATTAATAAGGTGGTCAACGATTGACGATTGCAACCATTTGCAACTTCTAGATGTATGGGATCGACCTTTAAACATCATATGTAAAGTCGGCATGTTAATCCCATCAACACCATTTGGAAACCATATTTAGGTGATCCATTTAACATGGTTTGCAAATCAAGTTACCCTACTTGCACACACGTGTGAGTTTACCCACATAAGTGGTTAGGTGACCTTTATCCCACCAATGTGGTATCCCCACCTTAAATCATAAGTTCCCTCTAAATGGTTAGGTGACCTTTATCCCATTAAGAGTTTCCAAATGATTCAAGTGTTGTGCAAAAGGATGGTGTTCAACTTGTTGGTCAAAAGTTTAGAGATTCATAATATTTGTTTAGAAAACTCTATGTACTTGTATTTGCATGCTTTCAAATACAAGGTACCCTATGGTCCTTTGATTAAAACCTATTTTAATCTTTAAAATCATTAAATCATTTTAATAACCTTTTATTAACTTTTAAGAACCATCAATTTTCAGCTTGTTAAGTTTGTTAATGAGTTTGTAATGAATGTCAAAATTAACCACACAAACAAATAACAAACATCCAAACAAGTCATAAGCAACCATATGAGCATATGTGCATAACCATAGCATCTAAAGTGGTCCACACTTGTTTGCCATCACAAGTGTGGTCCATAGGTCATTCCTAAGGTTCACAAACAAAGTAAATGGAAAACTTCCAAAAGCCTTCCACTTGAAACCGCATCCAAAAGCTCCATGAAACCGCATCCAAAAGCTCCATATTACAAGATATGAAGTCCTAATACAAGATATCTAGTAAAATGAAAAATACCTAATCTATTTATTACAACCCAATAATAAATAAATTACATTTGAAACAAAGCACAAACAACAAATAATACAACCCAATTGAATGAATGAATACAACCATCACAAACATCCAAACAACCACAAGGTCAATGGCTAGGTTATGCACTAAGACAAGCATCTTGCAAATCATCCAAAATTAATGAAAACCCCTCATAAAACCACGAAATTTCAGCCAACATAAACTGAAATTTCGGGTTTTATTTTGTCCAAACAAAACAGAAAACAAACATGTAAATCTTTCAAGATCTAATCACAAGCATGTGTGATATGACTTTGAAAGTTGGGGAATCATTCAAACAAATCATAGCAGCCCAAAACCAGCCCATAACAAGTCTATAATCATCCTTAAAACCAATTTTAAAGGACAAAACAAGCAAGTCATCCACATAACCTGGCTCTTGATGCCATTGAAGGGTTTGTTAAGAACATAAAACGTAGTTTAACCATTTAAACTTTCAGAAAACGCAGCGGATAATATTAGTTTTGTATGTTTTTCAAAGCTGAAAAACGTTCTTTTAAATAGCCATTAAGCATATGAAACAAACCCATAATCCAAGGATCATATTATGTGAATAGACAAGCAATGAAGAACAACAAACAACACAAAATGACAACCACAAAAGGCTGCCAAGATACCTTCTCCAACAGCTGAAGATTCGACAGAAAATGGAGATGTTTGATGCTGAAAAATGACCGAGACTTCAAGATTAGAGATCCTCAAGCTTGTATACCCCAAGCCTTAGAAGTAAACACCACTCTTGCTAGGGAGAGCACACCCAAGAACACACAAAACCGAAATTTTCTCTTGTTATTTCAGCTGTTTGCGAGATGTTCTTGAGAGAGATTGAAAGGTTGTGTGTGTGTGTTGCATATGAGAGATGGATCAGATTTTCAAGAGTGTAAGACATATTGAGTGTGTCTTTGGTTTTCAAAGAAAGAGGGCCAATCATGTCATCCATGGGCGGCCGAAATTTTAAGATTAAAAGAGGTTTTCCCTCTTTAATCTAACACACAAACACACTTAAAAAAAACTTTTGTCATACATTAAATAAGTCATCTACTAGACATATTTAAAAGTGACATGTCTTCTCTAATCAAACAATTTAATTAAAGTATACTCTCATGTTATTTATGTTATTTAACCCTTTAAATAACAAATTAACAATAACCCATCAACAAATTATCCTCATAATTTGTTCTATATCATATGCAACTTATTTAGAAAACCCATTTTCTAAATTGGTGTAAATATTTAATTGTATGATCATATCATCAATTAAATATCAATTGGTGTTTGCTAAGCTTGTTATTGGGTATAACCCGACTTGGATCATAACGTACTAACCGCATCAATATTCTATTCGTCTTGGGCACATAGAATCCATCATTGCCAGACAATACAGTGCTCCCCGAACTCCTCAACAAAACGGTGTTGCTAAGAGGAGGAATAGGACACTTATTGAGGCTGCTTGAACTATGTTAGCTGATTCAAAGCTACCTCTAACATTCTGGCAGAGGCAGTTAGCACTGCATGCTATGTGCAGAACAGAGTTCTTGTAGTTAAGCCACATGGAAAGCCCCTTATGAGCTATGGAACAAGAGGCCACCGTTCATTGGCTTTCGAAGGTCCTTTGGCAGCAGGTGTACCATACTTAACACAAAAGACAATTTAGCAAAATTTACTGAAAAGTCGGATGATGCTATCTTTGTTGGATACTCTTCTAGCTCCAAAGCTTACAGAGTATACAACATTAAGAATCAACAATTTGAGGAGTCATCCAATATAGTTGTTAATGAGCACACTCCTTGTGTTAGGGGGAATGGCCCTAATCATATTTTTGATTTAGAATTGTTTCCAAACTATTCTAAACCATCTTAAGAGAATGTTTCAGTTGGAACAGGTGCTCAAAATGATGTTGACGCTACTGCTAATGATCAATTGTTTGATCTTCCTAGATCAAGTCCAAATTCTCCAAGTGCTACAATACATCAAGCATCCACTATTCACAGATCTGATAGTTTAACTATAACAAGGAACAATGAAGCTTCAACAAGTGAATCACTTACTAAGCCTCAAAACTCATCAGGTGATCCACCATAGCACCAGGCAGAAGAAAGTACTATTTTAAAGGAACAGGCAACTGTTAATACTATTTCACAGCCAACCACTGATGATGTTTCTCATTCATTCAATCAGTCCTCATTGAATGACTTCGAAATAGCAGCTAGATAGAGTGTTTCAGTTCCTAAGCAAAATATGTCCAACCTAGACTTATCTCTGCAACTGGAAGTGATTCCTCGTCTTAGGATTCACAACACACATCCAACTGAGGACATCATAGGGGATGTCACTAAAGGTGTTAGAACAAGAGGACAGACTCATCAAGTGAACGTCTGCTTGTACTCATGCTTTCTTTCTCAGATGGAACCTAAGAAGGTAGAAGATGCCTTGAAAGACAGTAGCTGGATTGAATCGATGCAAGAGGAGCTTCTTCAATTCAAGAGACAAAAGGTATGGAACCTATGTCCGCTAGCATCTTGTCAAGTACCTATAAGCACCAAATGGGTTTTCAGAAACAAGAGAGATGTAGAGGCTTGATCATCAAGAATAAGGCAAGACTTGTAGTTCAAGGATACCCTCAAGAGGAAGTAATTGATTATACTGATGTCTTTGCATTAGTTTCAAGAGTTGAGGCAGTTAGGATCTTCCTTGCTTATGTTGCATCCAAGGACTTCACTGTCTATCAACTTGATGTCAAGTGTGCATTTCTATATGGGGATATAGATAGGGAAGTCTATGTATGCCAACCTCCAGGATTTGAAGACCCACAACACCCCAACTATGAGTGCAAGTTGGACAAAGTTCTGTATGAGCTGCACCAAGCACCTAGGCTATGGTATGAGACTTTGTCTCAGTTTCTTCTGAAGAATGGCTACACTAGAGGTACCATTGATAAGACTCTCTTCATCAGAATGTCTGAAAAGGACATCTTGCTCGTTCAAGTATATGTTGATGACATCATATTTGGTTGGTCAAATGACCAAATGTGTAAGGACTTTGAGAGCATTATGAAGAAAAAGTTTGAGATGAGGTCCATGGGAAAAATGGACTTTTTTCTGGGAATTCAGGTAAAGCAGTGAAGGAAGGGTTTTTCATTAATCAATCTAAGTATGTTTCTGACATCTTAGAAGGATTTGAAATGAAAGATTGCAAGCCTGCCAATACACCCATACCCAGAAACCATAATCATTGTCCTGACCTTGAGGGGGAGGATACTGATCAACATCAGTATAGGGCAATTATTGGTTCTCTGATATATCTCACAGCTAGTAGACCTGATATAATGTTTTCTACTTGTATCTGTGCAAGATATCAGGCTGCTCAAAAGGTGTCTCACCTAGCCGCTGTTAAGAGAATCCTCATATACATCAAAGGAGCACCTGAACTAGGTCTCTAGTATCCTAGAAACAAAGATTTCAATCTATATGGATACTCTGACAGTGACTATGGAGGCTGCAATGTTGACAAGAAATCAACATCAGGAGGATGTCAATTTCTTGTTGGAAGGATCATCACATGGAAATGCAAGAAACAATCATGTGTGTCTACATCAACTGTTGAAGCTAAATACATTGCTGCTACTAGCTGCTGTGCTCAACTGCTATGGATTCAAAATCAGATGTTAGACTATGGATTCAACTTTATGAGTACTCCTATCCATATTGACAACAACAGTGCTATCTCAATTATTGAAAATCCGGTGAAGCACTCCAAGACAAAGCATATTGACATCAGGTATCATTTAATTAGAGATATTCATGAGAAAAGTCTGATTAAGCTAATCAAAGTTGATTCAAATGAACAATATGTTAATATGTTCACCAAAGCGTTTGATGAACAAAGATTTAAGTATCTCATAACAGCTATTGGGATGATAAACATTGATTAATTTAATCTCTTTGAAAACCTTTTTAATATGTAAGTCTTGTGTCAATACAATTTAAGCACTGTTATCAGAAGTTCTCTCCAAAAATCTTCTAAGTGTAAATTCCTTCCGAAGAGAAATTAACCCTCGGAAGACATTCTCATATCTTCCGAAGCACGATCTCTCAAAGGATAACTTTCTTCTCGGAAGAATTTTTGGCATCGGAAGAAGTGATTGATTGCATATAAGATCTACTTCCGAGACTTACATATTCTCCATTCGGAAGCAACTCTAACCTTCGGAAGCAAAGTTTTGGCTTCGGAAGTAGGAATTGCCTTGGGAAGACAAGTTACCTTCGGAATGTTTTCCACTCGAAAGAGAGATTCTACTGTGTAACGTAAATCTCTTGGGCCCCACACTATAAAAAGCAAAGATTTTGTTAATAATGTTGGATTATTTAATTGATTTTAACCTTACCGCCACTGTCAATTCATCCACTAAACCATCACATCACCTTATCCTAACCTCCATTACCGCCTTACCATCATGTTTTAAATAATCTCGACTTTTCAATTTCATCTTCTTACTTGCAGTTTTTACTGCCCTAGACATTTCTCCTCTCCAAATTTACCCAAGCTCAAAATCATCTACACTCACCTTTCCCAAATGGCACTCAACCCTCAGCACAACCAAGTCGCACTTCTTGATTCTTCAAGAGATGTTGACTTCTCGGAAATTATCTCCTTTCTCACCCAATCAACCTACTACACCGCCCTTACTGTTAACCCCACTGTTTACTCCAACCAAATGGTAGAATTTTAGGGAAATGGTCAGGTCAAAACCCTAAATGGGATTCGTGTACTGCGGTCTAGCATCTGCGGACAGGAGTTGATCATCGCTGAATAACTCATCAGGGAGCACCTTGAGCTTCATGATGAAAGAGCTCCTACTGAATTCCCAAAGGAAGATTTGGATAGCACTTATATCCTAATGGGATATGGTGGAGACATCAGCAGGTCGACTGTTTACAAGTTCAACTTCGCCTACAATTGGAAGTTCCTCCTGCATGTTGTTCTTCATTGCTTGTCCAACAAATCTGGAGGATAGGATCAAATCCCTTATGAACTGGATGCTTAGTTCATGGATTGGTGAGAGGCCTGCGCTTTAGTTGCATGATTTGTGTTCCCAAATCTGCTAGGGAATCTGCAAAGGGAGACATTCTTCACGTATCCTAGATTCCTTCAACACATAATCAACTGTGAGTTGGACAAGAGCATGCTTGTCTGTGCAGCTGCTCTGACTGTTGCCCACATGCGGCCTACCATCTTCAAAACATTAAAGAAGGTATCCACCAAGTTCACTGGAAGGTACACCACTTTGCTTCCAGGTATGATTGAGCGCATAGCTCCTTGTGACATCCCTGTTCACCCCACAGGGGATGAAGCCACACCAGCAACCACCACCAAAATGCAAACACTACCTTCTCCACCCATCACCATCACTTATCAAAGACGCCCCAAACAAACCCTTGTTCAATCTACTCTGATTGAACAAGCTCCTCCTGTTCAATCCAAAAAGACTAGAGTGGAAACATGGGCTCCCACTCAGTTAGAGGTCTCTCCGTCCTTCTCTTTTGACCTCAATTTGGGTTTTGAATCTCCACAGTCTCAAACCTAGGAGCCCGATACCCAAACCAACAGCCCTCAGAATGAGTATCTACACTCTTCTGAGCAGCCAACACGGGACAGCCCCACCAGAGGCTCAATGCCTATAGATGTTGACCAAAGTCCCTGGTCAGTAGGCTTAACCTCCCTATCTTTCACTGACCTTCTATTCAAAACTTATGAAGAGATAACATCTCTCCATGGCAATGAAGTTGAGCTACAATACCCACTTCAAGATCAACAGAGACCGGAGAAATCCCTTATCTCTAGCCCCCATCAGCAACCAATAACTGAGGTGAGTCCCACTGATGTGGTGGAGACTCATGAAGATTCAGCCACCACTATAGATAGTGGCTCAATGGACCTTGTGGATAGTGGTAACATCTCTCAGACTGAATCTACGGCAACTAAGCCCTTTGATGACTTTGAAAGAGACATCATTGAGCATAGGAAACCAGGGTGCTAAGAAACCACATCTGGTGGTGAGGCTAAACATACTAGGTATGTTACCTCATCTCCTTGTGATTCTTCAAAAGAGGTTGAGGGAAGCATGCAACTCCTTGTTAAAGACCTTATATCTAAAGTCTCAAACCTTGAATCCTTGTTTAGGACTTTAAAAGCAAGGTCTGCCACTCAGCAACTTGAGATTGACAATCTCAAGGCTCAACTAAATGAGAAACAAACAGAGAGGTCTGTTACGCATATACCTATTCTGGTCTCACTGACTTCTTCCTCTAGCTCATCTAGCTCTCAAGATGATGCTACCAAAAAGGGGGGAAATGTTCAAAGATAAATACATGAGGAACCATAGAGCCGACCTTCAACTTCAACATCTTCCTCTCCCATCATCTCAGCAACTGCGCCACCTCAAGTCATTCTTTAGATTGACCCAAGGATGCTTAGTGATCTCTACAGACTCTTCACAAAGTTTCTATTGAGATCCTCCTTTGAGCAGCCAAGGCATGATGCTTCAATGATCTACTTTGGAGCTGAAGAGCTTCCGAGGCTGACTGCACCTTCTACCACCACTGTGGAAGAAGTTGGTCAACCTAAGGTCCACATGGAATCCAAGATTCAATTCGAAGGGGAAATGGGGACTGATTGCCTAGCAACTGAAACAGTTGGGATAGAATCTGCATCTCCTCCAACTTCCAAAGCTGAAGTTAAAGCCTCAGAAGAACAAGCTGAATTTTCCGAAGCTGAAATGGAAGCTGCGGAAAGACTGTTCAAAATGTCCGAGGAACTGATCATCACAAATGCAATCCTGGAAATGGCATATGAGGTGAGCAGTGAGGACTTTCCAATTCCTATCTCTGCCTCTCTCACAATCAGAAACCTCTCTCCAAGAACCACCACAGTTAGGATCTTCAAAAGACAAAGGAAAAAGGAAGATAACTGCGGAAGAGCTTTAGGAAGAGGAAAAGATTGAGAAACTCAAGAAGAAAGGAAGACTTCAGACTGAAAAGTTACTAGCTGCCAGTACAAAAGTAACTGCTTCCAATCAGGAGATTGTCATCAATAAAAGAAGAGAGCAGATCATTGACCAGCTTATTGAAATGACAGCAGCTAATGAAGAAACACTCCTACTACCATTAGAGGAGTTGTTGGATCTGGGGAAGGTAACCAGGCTAAAACTTGAGGAAGAAGCCAGGTTGGCCTTGGAGAAAGAAGAAGAAGAACGGAAGGAGGCTAAATTGCAGGTAAGGAGAGACAGAGTGAACTACCTACTCTTCAGAGGCTTTGAACTTCAAGAACTTTCTCCACACAATGATGATACGATCCTCTGGCTCTACAACAAAGAGCAAGATCAAATGGAGAAAGAAAGGAAAAAGGCTGCAAAAGAATAGGACAGAGAAGAAGAAGAAGGAAGAAGAAGCTAGGGTCACAGCCTCCAAGAAGCTCATTGAGAAAGCCTGGATGAAGGACTATCTTCGGGAAATTAAGGCTGACATCTGGATGGGGAAAAGGAAAGAGATGTATAAAATGGTAAAAGGGATGACCTTCACTGCTTCTACCTAATCACAACCTGAACCTTCACTCTTACCATTCACCATTAAACCTGAACCGTTCATCCCTGAACCCATATCACTACCCTCACCTACTCCCTCACCTCAACCACCCAAACTTCCTATCATCCAACCCAAAACACTAGCCAAAACCTCTGAACCTAAACCTACCCAATTACCATCCCGACCATCCCCTCAGCCTTCTCAACATCTCTCCCTTGAGGAGTTTAAGGCAATCAGGACGAAGCTCATCAACTGCACTACTCTAAGCGAAATCTCTTATGTAGAAGACTCTATCAACATCACCTATGTTGATGGTTCTTCAAGTTCCCTCACAAGAGATAAATTCCTTGATTTTCCTAGAGGAACTGTGGACCAGGTTGCAAGACTTCTAGGACTCAACTCAGATTCTTTGAATGATGAAGAGAAGAAGCTCAGAAGGAAACTGGTGACTCTACTAGATACAAAGAAAGAGGACAAGATTCCTAGTCAGTCTCTTACACCCAGAAGGAAGATAATCCAGTGGAGGCTTGATGAACCTTCTCACAACTTTGTTGTGGAAAGAGAGAATGGTGAGGTCAATAGACTCAATGCAACCTCTGTGCAACACTCCAGCAGGTTTGACATTGCTGAGCTAGCAGAGAAGCCATTCTCTAACCCCTCCAACTCTGAAACTGTTGCACTCATCAGAAATCATCCCAGCAGTCTTCATCTAGCTGAGTTAACTGCAAAGGCAAAGATTGAAGAAGAGTTAAAGTTGAGAAGACAGGAAGACAAGGAAAGATCTCTCACCAAAGGTACTACCTTTCTACAGATGGTGGAAGGTCCTGAATTGGAACCTATAGTTCAATCGGAATATGACTATAGTTCCCATCAACTAACTCTTTTCAGAGGGAAACAACAAAGGGTACATGTTATCCAAGGTGACAGACTAGATTTCCTGTCTACCAAGGAGACAGACAAATATTTACTCTCCTTGGTGTTGAAAGTTTTGAGAAGCCGAGACAAGTGATGTTTTGGTAGCATCAGCCTAGGGGGAGTTTATTGGATCAAGAAGAAGGCTAATGCAACCAAAACTTTGTCACTTAAAGGTATTTTGGTGCTGCATACAAAAGGCTTCCGAAGCTTAGCACGGAACTTCCGAAGGTTGTAGAGTTCTTCCGAAGACAAAATGAAAGATCAACTTCCGAAGACAGAATTCTACTTCCGAAGACAAGTACATACTTCTGAAGTTCAAGACTTAGAAGAATAAAGTAAAGACCACTTCCGAAGTATGACGAAAAGAAGAAGTCTCCAAGCCTTGGAAGAAGCAGCCTCTTCCGAAGTATAAGTGGCTTCGGAAGTACTTACTCTTCCGAAGCCATTAAACCTTCGGAAGACACTGCTATGAACCAGTGGACATAAGTATGGTCTCTGACACTCTGCTGCAGACTTCTGATACAACATGACTTCTTCCTAAAGAGCCATGTTGTTGACCATACTTTATTCCACTATTCACCTTTTCATGATAGTACATGTTACCAACTTTAGTGGTGACAAAAGGTAAATCAGGGACATGTCCTGACTACCAAATCTCAGATAAGACTTTATCCGAGATACCTTAATCTTTAGTCTTGTAGTATAGACTTTAGCTATAGGATCCTAGCTGGTATGAAAGTATATCCGGCTGTAGATAGTATTATATATAGGTTCTCCTTGTAACTCATTGTTAGCATATATAGAGATCTGGTTGTAAGAGTCTTGTATTTTGTGTTGAGAATCAATATATAAAAGTATCTTGAAAATTATCTTTCTGTGTTCTTAGTTACATTCTATATTATGATCAACTCTTACTCATTCTTCATATATCCGAGTGTGTTCAACGTGAGTTTCAGACAAAAACATTGTGTTAAGTGACAAACACTGATCCTGCATTGTTGTTTGTCGTTGTTGTTGTTTTTGTTGTTGTTGTTGTTGTCATTGTTTTTGTTGTTGTTGTTGTTGTTGTTGTAGTTGTTGTTGTTGTTGTTGTTGTTGTTGATGTTGTAATAGTTGTTGTTATTGTAGTAGTAGTTGTTGTTGTTGTTTTTGTTGTTGTTGTTGTTGTTGTTGTTGTCGTGGTTGTTGTTGTTGTTGTCGTTGTTTGTTGGATTCTTTAAGCCCAAGACACATAGAACATTGATGTGGATAGTACGTTATCCCAAGTCAGGTCATACCTAATAACAAGCTTAGCAAACACCAAATAATATTTAATTGATGATATGATCATGCAATTAAATAAATACACCACTTTAGAAAACAGGTTTTCTAAATAAGTTGCATATGAGATTGAACAACCTATATTGATATTTTGTTCATGGATACTATTTGTAAGGTTGTTTAATTAGTTAAATAACATCAAATAATAAAAGTGTGAATGTGTTTTATAATTAAAAGGTTAATTATATATCTATTTTAAACAACTTGTATATAAAAATTGGGTTTTGTTTTGGGGGGAAAACCCCATATAAGAACAACTTTCGGCCGCCCCTTTATGGGGAGTGGGTCTTGTTTGTTTTTGATACACCATACTCCAAGAAAACACACACACACTCCATCCTCTCATCTCTCTCACATATGCAAGAACCTCAAGGCAAAACACTCTCCAATCTAGATGTAGATCTCGGCTAACAAGGGTTTTCAGCAGCTTGATCTCGACTGAAAAACGGTTTTCAGCAGCCTTTCAAGGTTTGTTTTGGTGGTGAAATCCTAGCAACAAAGGTGCTTGCTTGGTGCTTGTGGGTGTGGATGATTGAGGACACCTCTCCTTGGTGTGTTGGTCATTCAAGAAGCTCATTTTCTTCCTCCTTCATCACGTTTTTCAGCAGCATACAAAAGGTAGTTTGTATGTCATACTTTGGTTGTTATTTGTTGTTGGTAGCTAGTTCAAACACATATAAATGATCCTTATGTTCTTGGGTTTGTTGTTGTTATGATATGAACCTTATTTTTCAGATTACAAATGAACATATTAAGGTATTAATCCGCTGCGTTTTCATAGTTTAAAATGGTTAAACTACTTTGATATGGTCCGACAAACTCGACATTGGCAATTAGAGCCGGATATGTGGATGACTAGTTTCATTTGTCCTTGTAAAATTGGTTTTATGGGGCTTTAACAACCTTATAGGGGCTGTTTTGTGGGGATGTTATAAATCCCCAAGGTTTCAAGGTTATATCTAACATGCTTGTGATTAAACCTTGAAAGAAAGATATCAAATGGTTGATTGTGTTTTGTATGGACAAAAACACCCTAAATTCTTAGTTTATGTTGGCTGAAAATTTAGGGTCATATGGGGATTTATTTGGTTCTTGAATGTAGTATATGATGTTTCATATAGGTGCATAACCTAGCCTTGACCTTGTGTTGATTTGGTTTTGAATGGATGTTTGTTTTGGTTGATTTCATTCATAATGGGTGTAATATTATTCTTTTGTGTTTTGTATTTGGATGTGATTTATTTATTCATTCAATGGCAATGTAATAGATAGATTAAGTGTGTTTTCTTTTATTAGAAAATTTATATTAGGATATAAATTTTTAAAAGAAGATGCACAAGATGGAAGCAAAAAAGAAGACACAAGAGAAGGACTTGAAGCATTTGGATGCAAGTTCAAGTGGGGGTCTTTGGAGATCTCATCTTTTTTTGTTGTGTTCAACCCTTAGGAAAGACCAAATGACAACACTTGTGATGGCAAACAAGTGTTTTCAATATAGTGGCTATGGTTATGCACATGTGGTTGTTTTATATGCTTGTTTGATTATTCATTTTATGTTGATTGTTTGATATATGGATATGCTTAACAATCTAAATAAATTATCATAACAAGCTTAATTTTTGGTTCCAAATCATTACGTGACTAATAAATGGTTATTAAAAGGATTAACGATTTCAAAATAAAAGAGGTTTTATTAAAAAGAGCCATAGGGTACCATGTATTTGAAATCATGCGAATACAAGGTACATAGAGTTTTCATAACTAGAATTAATGGAAATTTAAATCCCTTTGGAAACAAGTTTAACACCATCCTTTTACACGACACTCAAATCACTTGAGAACTACTTGTGGGTTAAAGGTCACCTAACCACTTTTAGGAAACTTGTTTGTTTAAGGTGGGCTTAACATACTTGTGGGATAAAGGTCACCTAACCACTTGTATGTGTAAACTGACACGTGTGTGTAAGTAGGACGACTTGAATTGGAAACCATGTCCATAGGGTCACCGAAGCATGGCGTACAATGGTGTTGATGGGATTTTACATGCCAACTAAACATAAGATGTTTAACCGATCCCATAAAGCTAGAAGTTGCAATAGGTTGCAATTGTCAAATGTTGACTACCTTGTTAATTTAAATAATGGGATAAAGGTCACCTAACCATCATTTAAATGTAACATTGGATTCAAGATTTTAATTATTAATTGTCTATGAGACTTGTAAAGGGTATTAATAATTAAAATCAAATTTTTGAGAAATACTAAAATGAACTTTGTAATTTTGTAGAAATGGCCGCAAACAATAATGCTACCACCCCGACCATCCCTACCCTATTACTGAGAACCATCTTAGAAAGGGATCATCTTAACCATAATAACTTTATGGACTGGTATCGTAACTTGAGAATTGTTCTCAAGCAAGAGAAAAGGGCCTATGTCGTTGACGATACTATTCCTGACCAACCCGACCCTGTGGATGTTGAGGCCTATGATGATTGGCTTCAATACACTGAGCCTTCCATGTAGGTTTCCTGCCTCACGTTGGGAACTATGATTCCCCAACTCCAAAAGGATTTGGAGCATCTTGGGGCATATGACATAATTACCCAGTTGAAGGAACATTTCCTTCAACAAGCTAGGGTAGAGCGCTTCGAAATGGTTTGATTGCTTCATGCGCATGGCATGGAAGAAACCCAATCGGTACCATCTTATATACTTAAGATGAAAAGCCCCGTTGATCGCCTCGAGAGGCTTAATTGCCCCGTCTCAAAGGAGCTGGCCACGGATTTGATCCTTAATCGCCTAAGGAAAAGGTTTGAGACGTTCATTATGAATTACAATATGGATAGGTGGGACAAGAGCAATGGTGAGCTTCACGCAATGCTCAAAACAGCTGAGGCAGGGATGGGTAGAAAGGTTCTACCTGTTCTCTCGACCAATAAGGGAGGCAATAAGAAAAGCCCATTCCCCCTAATCCCAATGAAAATGTTGCCAACGGAAAGGGGTACATCAAAGGAAAGGGGAAAGGAAAGGCTAAAGCGGAACCTCCAAAGCCTAAGCTTAAGAAGCCTAAGGTAACGGAGAACGATCCATGCTTTGAGTGTGGAGAGATAGGACATTGGAAAAGGAATTGTCCAATCTATCTCAAAGAGTTGAGAAACAAGAGGGATGCTGGGCAAACCTCAGGTACAACTTTCATGATTCACATTGGTTGAAATGTTATTTCTTCAAACACATGGGTATTGGATACCGGATGTGGAACTCGTATTTGCAATTTGTTGTAAGGGTTCATAGGAAATAAGCACTTCAAGAAGGGAGACATAAGTCTCCAAATGGGCAACGGAGCAAAAGTTGATGTCGAAGCCCAAGGAGACAATATTTTCAAGCTTTCAAATAGTTTGGAAGTTATTCTTAAGAACATAATTTTGATTTCCCTTTAAAACAATGTGGTTATGAATTAAAGTGTGTCAAAAATGGTATTTATGTTTGTATGGATGATTTATTTTATTTCAAGGCTATGCCTTTTTAGTGGAATCTATGAATTGGTTCATAATGATTCATCCTATAATAGCTCTTTATACCAAACAAGCACCAAGAAACTTAAAATGGGTTTAAGTGATTCTTATCTTTGGCATTGTCATCTTGGTCATATAAACAAGAATCGGAGTCAAACACCTCAAAAGAATGGTCTTTTGAAAAACAAATGAAGATGTTTCATTCGCAAGTGTGAATCTTGTTTACAAGGTAAGATGACAAGTCACCCTTTAGTGATACTAACGAGAGGGCAAAAGACTTATTGGGAATCATACATTAGGATGTATGTGGCCCTTTTAAGACAATGACTACAAGTGGTGAAAGATACTCCATTACCTTTACCGACGGTTATAGTCGTTATTGTTATGTGTACATGATGACACACAAACATGAAGCTTTTGAAATGTTCAAAATCTTCAAGAATGAAGTAGAAAATCAACTCAATAAAACTATCAAAGTTCCTTGTTGAGATAGAGGAGGTGAATACCTCAGTGATGCTTTTAGTACCATCTAAGAAGTTGTGGGATCGTCTCACAACTTACTCCACCTAGCACACCACAACATAATGGTGTGTCTGAAGGGAGAAACCGAACCCTATTGGATATGGTTCGACCTATGATGGTTATAAGCTCACTACCTCTATCATTTTGAAACTAAGTTCCTTATGGAAGGAATAAGTATAGAACAGTGGAATTTGATGAGGATCAAGATCCACAAGCCGATACACGTTTGGTTAACACTAGCAATGAACAAGAGGTTGTTGATGATGATCTAGAGGTTGATCAATACAGAAAAAAGTTCGTAGAGCTGGTAGAGTTAGCATTCCACCAAAAAGATATGGATCTTTCATGAATGGATGCTATGTCGTTGACTCCGATGAGCCAAATACATACCATGAAGCCATGTCCAATTCGGATTATGACAAATGGCTGGAAGCCATGAACGTTGAGATGCAATCCATGTATGACAATCAAGTTTAGGAATTGGTTGACCCTCCACTTAACTCCAAACCGGTTGGATGCAAGTGGGTTTCAAGAAGAAAATGGATGTACATGGAAACTTGGATACTTACAAAGCAACACTTGTAGCAAAAGGTTTTACTCAAAATCAACGGGTTGATTATGATGAAATTCTCTCGCCTGTGGCAATGCTAAAGTCAATTAGGATATTATTTGCCATAGCTGCATATTATGACTATGAGATTTGACAAATGGATGACAAAACCGCTTTTCTTAATGGACATCTCGAAGAGACTGTCCATATGGTTCAGCTTGATGGTTTTGTTGGTCCACAACATCCTAAGAAGTATGCAAGTTAAAGAAGTCAATCTATGGATTGAATCTAGCATCAAGAAGTTGGAATCAACGTTTTGATGAAGAGATCAATAAATTTGGTTTCATCAAGAATGCTAACGAGGCTTGTGTATTTACAAAGGCTAGTGGGAGCATTATAACATTCTTTGCATTGTATGTTGATGACATACTACTTCTGGAAATGATATTCCAACCATGGAAGGTGTTAAAACCTGGCTTGGAAGTTGTTTTTCCATAAAAATCTTGGTGAAGCCGCCTATATTTTGGGAATATAGATCTATATGGATAGATAGAGGCGGTTGATAGATTTAAACCAAAGTGCATATGTTGATAAAGTCTTGAAAAGGTTCAAGATGGAAAACTCTAAGAACAGTATGGTACCTTTTCAAAGAGGGACAATACTTAGTACATCTCAATGTCCAAGCTCAAAGGATGAGCAAGATCGAATGAAGGACATCCCATATGCATCTGCTATAGGATCCATCATGTATGAGACAATATGCACTAGACCGGACGTGCCATGCGTGTTAAGCATGATGAGCAGATATCATCAAAATCCAGATAATAGCCATTGGATGGCTATTAAAAGTATATTAAAATACCTTAGGAGGACTAAGGAAATGTTTCTAATATACGGATCCGATGAAGAGGAACTCGTTGTAAAGGGTTACACGGATGCGAGTTTCCAAACCGTTCGAGATGATTCTCGATCACAATCGGGGTATGTCTTCATTATGAATGGGTAGCATTGTCCACTACAAAATCCGAATACATAGCCGCATCATTAGCAGCTCAGGAAGCTGCATGGATAAATAAATTTTTCGCCTACCTTGGGTGGTCTGTACCATTCAAGACCCCTAGAAATCCTTTTCGGATAACGAGGGTACGATTGCATAAATCAAGGTACCCTGTGCACTTCAAAAGGCTAGGCACATTGAGAAGAAATTCAACTACATAAGGGATGAAGTTGAAAAGGAAAAAAATATGTATTCGTAAAGTTCACACGGTCAAAACATTGCGGATCCACTCACGAAGCTCCTTAATAGGGCAAAGAATGAATGTCATACTTCTGCCTTAGGACTTTGATATTCTAGTGACTGGAATTGATCAGCTTAGTATTAAAAGTTTGAAACAATGTAATATTTAACTCTTTATATACTTGTGATATTTTGAGTTATATTCATTTTAGCATGTATACATCCATGAATATGTTTATTATTCTAAATGTCCGTAGTCGGTCATGTTTGTGGGAACAAATATGAACGTAAGACTATTGTGAACATGGATTGGTGGATATTCATAAGGAATGAATATAGAGCAATTGGTTGCTGCCAAAGTTCATAGATATTTGTGGGATACAAATATTGGACTGACCCGCATCTCAATTTTACTACATGGAATATTCTAGATTGATCATAAGTAAATTTGAGTAAAGGCGAATATCATTTGATATCCTCCAACCTGAGATACATATTGGGTTTTGATATTCACCAAATGTTATACCTTGAACTAGTTCTTCACTGCTCTAAAATAATGGGCAGTACATAAGGCTATGTTTAGATGTGACACGAGGTGATTGTGAAAAATGTATGTAGTCAAGATGGAATTTGTTCCTCTTATTCGTTGAGAGCAAGATGTCTAAGGCCTGATTAAGTTAAATCAACAAGGAATGATCATTCTATGTCCTTGGATTTAACATGACATCTGTAACAAAAGGATAAATGATTGATTCACCTAAATAATTTCAAGTTGGATACTTGAAGGGGATGAGGTTATTGAATGGCTTTCAGTCATTCGTATTAAGGGTAGTAAACCGTTGTTAGGCGGTATTTACTGCTTGCATCAATCTTCTATGAATCTTGTGCAAGTGAGAGATTGTTGGATTCTTTATGCCCAAGACACATAGAACATTGATGTGGATAGTATGTTATGATCCAAGTCGGGTCATACCCAATAACAAGTTTAGCAAACACCAAATAATATTTAATTGATGATATGATCATGCAATTAAATAAATACACCAATTTAGAAAATGGTTTTTCTAAATTAGTTGCATATGAGATTGAACAACCTATATAGATATTTTGTTCATGGATACTATTTGTAATGTTTTTTAATTTAGTTAAATAACATCAAATAATAAAATTGTGTATGTGTTATATAATTGAAAGGTTAATTATATATCTATTTTAAACAACTAGTTTATGAAAATTGGGTTTTGATTTTGGGGGGAAAACCCCATCTCAAAAACAACTTTCTGCCGCCACTTTATGGGGAGTGGGTCTTGTTTGTTTTTGATACACCATACTCCAAGAACAAAAACAACACTCCATCCTCTCATCTCTCTCACATATTCAAGAACCTCAACACAAAACACTCTCCAATCTAGAAATAGATCTCGGCTGAAAAGGGTTTTCAGCAGCTTGATCTCGGCTGAAAAGGGTTTTCAGCAGCCTTTCCAGGTTCGTTTTGGTGGTGAACTCCTAGCAACAAAGGTGCTTGCTTGGTGCTTGTGGGAATGGATGCTTGAGGAAACCTCTCCTTGGTGTCTTGGTCATTCAAGAAGCTCATTTTCTTCCTCCTTCACACGTTTTTCAGCAGCATACAAAAGGTAGTTTGTATGTCATACTTTGGTTGTTATTGTTGTTGGTAGCTAGTTCAAACACATCTAAATGATCCTTATGTTCTTGGGTTTGTTGTTGTTATGAAATGAACCTTATTTTTCAGATTACAAATGAACATATTAAGGTATTAATCCACTGCGTTTTCATAGTTTAAAATGGTTAAACTACTTTGATATGATCCAACAAACTCGACATTGTTGTTGTTGTTGTTGTTGTTGTTGTTGTCGTTGTTGATGTTGTTTGTCGTTGTTGTTGTTGTTGTTGTCGTTGTTGTTGTTTGTCGTTGTTGTTGTTGATGTTGTTGTTATTGTTGTTGTCGTTGTTGTTGTTGTCGTTGTTGTTGTTATCGTTGTTGTTGTTGTTGTTGTTGTCGTTGTTGTTGTCGTTGTTGTTGTTGTTGCCATTGTTGTTGTTGTTGTTGTTGTTCTTGTTTTTGTAGGTTTTGTTGTCGTTGTTTTTGTTTTTCATTGTTGTTGTTCTTCGTTGTTGTTGTTTGTCATTGTTGTTGTTATCGTTGTTCTTGTTGTTGTTGTTTTGTTGTTGTTGTTGTCGTTGTTGTTGTCGTTGTTGTTGTTATCGTTGTTGTTGTTGTTGTTGTCATCGTTGTTGTCATTGTTGTTGTTGTTGTCGTTGTTTTTGTCTTCGTTGTTGTTGTAGTTGTTGTTGTTGTTGTCGTTGTTGTTGTCGTTGTTGTTATTGTTGTCGTTGTTGTTGTTGGTGGTGGTGGTGGTGGTGTTGTTGTTGTTGTTATTGTGGTTGTTGTTGTTGTTGTTGTTGTTGTTGTTGTTTGTAACACCCAGATATTTTAAAGTCAAAGAAAGGGAAGAATAAAGTGAAAGAAAAGAAGAAAAAGGAATAAAACCTAAGTCAAGGGGTAAAAACTGTCCAAAAGGACAAATGTTTGAAAAGTGGGTGTGAAAGGTGGTATGGCCGCCCAGATGTCACATACACCTCTGATTTTTGGGTTTTAGAGAGAGAAAGAGCAGCAAGTTCTCGGTTTTGAAGGAAGAACAAGAAAGAGTTCGAATTCAAGGTAAGAATTCATGCTTTTATGGTGTTCTTGACTGGTCTTATCCTCGGGTTTATGCTTATATTTGTTTGTTTGTGTTTAGGGTATGTTGTTAGTGGGTTTCTAAGCGGTTGAATTCAATTTGCAAAAGAGTTTGGAGGAACCCATACTCAGAAGCTGCAAAGGTGAGTTCGAGGACCCATCTTTTACTGGTTTTTAACTGATTTTAGGGATGGAAATACATAAATGTATATTTTTATATAGCTGGGTTTCGGACCCGTATGTTTGAATATGTGTATGATGATGTTATGATGTGATATGTGACTATGTTCATGCTTGATGATGTATGATTGTGTTTCTAAGGCTTAGAGGGTATGAATTAAGCTAGAACATGATGAATGGTGCATGAAAATTGAATATGATGTTTTAGTCCCACTTGATAAGTTTTTAAATCTGCCTAAGTGTGTGGAAGTAAATGCGGATGAAAAGGGGTAATGCGGATGAGCATTAGCCAATGGGTACGCGAATGTGGACGAGCATTGGCTAAGTGCAGGAAATGCGGATGAGCATTTGACTATGTATGGAAATGCGGATGAGCAAAGTAAGTCAATGCGGATGAAGTGAGTCAATGCGTATGAGCATTTGACTAAGTATGGAAATGCGGATGAGTTAGGCTAATGCAGATGAGTTAGGCTAATGTGGATGACAAATGCGGATGAAGTAAATCCAATGCGGATGAACAATAAGGCAAATTTGGATGGACTATAGCAAATGCGGATGAACTGTAGGAAATGCGGATGACTATAGGAAATGCGGATGAACACTTAGAAATATTCTGACTTTTGGGGAAAAGGAGGTAATATAGGCTTTGACCTAGGAGATTCCGGGGTTATGAATGTTGACTTATAGGGTCATAGATGGTATGATGGGCATGTAATGATGTGTGTTTGATGCTTATGATGATGAAGATGATGTTGCATGGTTATGCATGATGTATGTTATGTATGTATGATGCCCTGCATGATGATGTATGAATGATATGTTTATGTTTCGTGTGATGATGTATGTTTATCTTTCCCATGGATTTACGTGTTATGATAATGAATGAATGAACGAAGTATTATGTAACGTAAAGTGAAAGATAATGAAAGAGGAACATGATGATGAATGCATGCATTAATGAATGAATGTAAGAAAGCCTTGCAAGCAAAGTATGGAGGTTCAGACCCAATGAAGGGTGTTAGCTCAACTGTGTGCGGGTTAGCTACCCTCGAAGGATGCACACTAAGGTCTAATCCTTGTGATTGACCATACGTATGGGATCCTTGCCGCTTGCCCTAGGTACTGGAGTCAGCTTCGCGTAAAATGTTCGAGGTCTATGAGAGACCTCAAGCCTAGTTACCCACTTCGTGCACAATGATCGGGGTATAGCATATGGCATTGATCTAGAATGAAAGAGAAAAGATAAATGGTGAATGTACTTGCCCTAGGTACTAGAGTCAGCTTCGTGCAGAATGTTTGAGGTCTATGAGGGACCTCAGGCCTAGTTACCTGCTTCGTGCATAATGTTCGGGGTAATGTACATGTCACTAGAAGTAATGATGAATGAGTGAAAGTATGAACGAAAGAATGACGAAGATAATAATGATATTATCTGTATGTACGTACCATGTATGATCACGAACGAATGTAAAGTATAATATGATTTTAAAAGAAAGGATGGTTTTATGATAGAAAAGTATGTCTTGCTATAAAACTAGAACTCACTCAGCAACACTGACTTTTATGCATTTTCCAGTTGGCAGGTGAGCATTGCTGAGGATGGCACGAGGCGGCTACTTAGCTCTTTCGGATGGCATCCATATATTTGAAGCTTTTGTGATTTAATACAACAATGAAATTTTGTAACCGAGAAAAGATGGATTATTTTGCAAAAGTTTTTATGATGAAATGGAATGCCATTTGTGTTATGTTTCCGCTGTAATGTTTTGATGATTAAATGCAAAGTATATGTTTTATGTACAATGAATTACTAGCTGTAGGCGTCCCGGGAACGGGACCTTACATCATATTGGATGCATGGAGGAATCATGTGTCAGGTATTTAGTTATACTCAAGATAAAGTCCTATCTAAGCATATAAGATACACAAGAGGACTCATGTGTGAGGTACTTAGTTATATTCCAGCTTATTCCATTTTTAATAACCTAATACTTTATAACCAAGACTCTGATGCCAATCACTAAAACCCCGGCTATTACGAAAAGACCAAGACATGATGAAATTGAATCATAACAAAAAGATAAAGAGTACCAAAGGAAAATAATTATTACAATCGAATAGTTGGCTTCAACTGAAAAACATGAAAAACTTTCCTAGAAACATGATTCAAGTGATAGATAATCATAAGAATCGTTTAAGTTTGGATTTTTATTGTTTAAAATATGTTTATATTACTTATTTTATAATAAAAATCATTTCTTTTCATTATATTCATGAAAATATTAGAATGTTGCAAAATTTAGGGTTTTCATAGCTTTGGACAGATTCGCGCACTAAACTTGCACGAGCTGATTGAGGAGTGAAGTCAACGAGTTAGAAGAGCTTATTTGCATTGCTAAAAAGATAAGACTCTCAATTTTATTTTTAAAAATGAATCATCGAAAAAGGATTTGTTATCAGGGAGATATAATTGTCAAAGTTGCCCCTATAAATGTATCAAAATCCAAAAATCTAAGTTTGATGTGTTAAAGCAAAGTTTTGAGGATTTCATATTTATTTGATGCTTTGACCCATCTTAGATCTATTATTATTACGAAATAATGTCATTTTATCATAGATCCAAGCTACTTATAATTTATTTTTGATAAAACACAATTGGAAATGTATGAACACGAAGAACACAAAGAACACGAATAACATAAAAACTTACTCAATAGGAAAAACTTCTTGGATCTTCAAGAAAGGTTTATCAGTTGATATTTGATTCTATGAAAGCTTTGTATTTAGAGTTGATGATGAAATATAATGAGAATTTTACCTCTATTTATTATGGAAAATTAAGATTTTAGGTTTCAACTTGGATAGATTTTCTTAATTATTTTAATAATAAAAATTATATTTTAGTAAGGATAGGGAGGAATGATATTTTGTTGATATTTTAGAGTTAGAATAAGTTTTATTAATTATTTGTTATATTATGATAATTACTAGTTAATTTATTACATTATTAGATATATATCACTTAAATAATCAAAATAGTAAAACAGGATATATATATATATGTATAGTAAAATAGTATATAAATATATATTATATATTATATATATATATATATATGTGTGTGTGGGTGTGTGTGTGTGTGTATGTATGTATGTATGTATGTATGTATGTATGTATGTATGTATGTATGTATGTATGTATGTATGTATGTATGTATGTATGTATGTATGTATGTATGTATGTATGTATGTATGTATGCATGCATGTATGTATGCATGCATGTACATATGCATGCATGTATGTATGTATGTATGTATGTATGTATGTATGTACGTATGTATGTATGTACGTATGTATGTATGTACGTATGTATGTATGTACGTATGTATGTATGTACGTATGTATGTATGTACGTATGTATGTATGTACGTATGTATGTATGTACGTATGTATGTATGTACGTATGTATGTATGTAGGTATGTATGTACGTATGTATGTTGTCGGTTTAATAGAACACAAAACATAGTTTAACCTTTTATACTTTCAGAAAACGCAGCGGATGTTAAGGATTATAACATGTTTATAATAAAAAAAAACGTGTTCTAAAGCTGTTTTAAGATGGAACGAAAACGAAAACCAAACAATAGGATCTTTGATATGTGTAATGAACAAGCTATTAGCAAATCTAAAACAACATAAAATCACAGCTTCAATGAGCTGTGATAACTACCTTTTTCAGTAGCAAAACGACCAAGGAAGATAGTGTTTGGATGCTCAAATCGTGGCCAAGACTTCAAGGAAGAAGACCTCAAGTGTGTTTACCCAAAGCTCTTCGCAAGACACCTTCTTGTTAGGAAGAACACCACCAAATTTCAACACGAAATCGATCTCCAAGATCTTCAAATCTGCTGCCCAGTTCGAAACTTGAGAGAGAGAGAGAGGAGAGAGCTTTTGTGTTTTGCATGTCTTGGAAGAGTGTGTTTTTATTGAGTGTATTGCTAGTAAATGTATGTGTGTGTTTTCAAGACACATTTGGTCCTATCAAATTAAAAGGGGCGGCCAAAACAAAACAAGTTTGAAAAGGTTCCCCTTTTTTTTTAATTTTGTAACACATAACATGTTGTCACTAGACATATGTCACACAATAAAAGGTTACTCCCTAGACATTATTTATAAGTGTGACATATGTGCTCTTTAATTAAAGAATTTAATTAAAGTACACTCATGTGTTATTAGTGTTATTTAAACCCCTTTTAAATGACAAGAATAACAATAAGCACATCACAAATTATCCTTATAATTTGTTCCATCTCTTATGCAATTATTTAGAAAACCTATTTTCTAAATTGGTGTAATATTTAATTGCATGATCATATCATCAATTAAACATAAATTGGTGTTTGCTAAGCTTGGTATTGGGTATAACCCGACTTGGATCATAACGTATTAACCACATCCATCTTCTAAGTGTCTTGGGCACACAGAATCCTTCAATCTCCCACTTGCCAGATTCATAGAAGATTGATGCAAGCAGTAAATACCGCTAACAACGGTTACTTACTACCCTAATACGCATGACTTATAGCCATTCAATAACATCATCCCTTTCAAGGCCCTACTTGAAAAGATTTAGGTGAATTAATCATTTATCCTTTTGTTACAGATGTCATGTTAAATCCAAGGACACAGAATGATCATTCCTTGTTGATTTAACTTAATCAGGCCTTAGACATCTAACTCTCAACGAATAAGAGGAACAAATTCCATCTTGACTACATACGTTTCTCACAAACACCTCGTGTTATACCTGAACATATCTTATGTACTGTCCACTATTTCAGGACAATGAAGAATAGGCTCAAGGTGTAATACTTGGTGAATATCAAAACCCAATATATATCTCAGGTCGGAGGATACCAAATG
The DNA here is from genome assembly GCA_025506515.1 of Flaveria trinervia. Taxonomy (NCBI): domain Eukaryota; kingdom Viridiplantae; phylum Streptophyta; class Magnoliopsida; order Asterales; family Asteraceae; genus Flaveria; species Flaveria trinervia. The sequence continues at coordinate 78,782,296 of CM046444.1, read as the reverse complement.
ATATTCGCCTTTATTCAAAATTACTTATGATCAATCAATAAGATTCCATGTAGTAAAATTTGAGATGCGGGTTAGTCCATATTTGTATCCCACAAATATCTATGACCTTGGTAGCAATCCATTGCTCTATATTATCCTTATGAATATCAACCAATCCAAGTTCATAATAGTCTTACCTTCAAACTTGTTCCCACAAGTGTGAACGACTATGGACATTAGAGTAAACATTTTACTCATGGATTAACATGCTAAATTGGAATATTTGAAACATTATAACCAAATAATTTTATTCAAATAATAGAAAGTTCCACATATCCAAATACAAAATTTATAGATCAAATCCAATCACTAGAATATCGAAGTCCCATGGCACAGTATGACATTCATGCTTTGCCTTTTCAAGGAGCTTCGTGAGAGGATCCGCAACGTTTTGATCCGTGTGAACTTTGCGAATACATATCTTTCCTTTTTCAACTCATCTCGTATGTAGTTGAATCTCCGCTCAATATGCCTAGTCTTTTGATGAGCACGGGGTCCTTGATTTGTGTAATCGCACCCTCGTTATCACAAAAGATCTCTAGGGGGTCCTGAATGGAGGGGACAACCCCTAGATCGGCAATGAATTTCTTTAACCATGCAGCTTCTTGAGCTGCCAAGAGGCGGCGACATATTCTGATTCTGTAGTGATAGAGCCACCACATCCTGCTTGGAGCTCTTCCAAGAGACAGCTCCTCCATTCAGAATGAAAATGTATCCCGATGTGATCGTGAATCGTCACGATCGGTTTGGAAACTTGCATCCGTGTAACCTTTACAACGAGTTCCTCGTCACCAGATCCATAGATCAGGAACATATCTCTTGTCCTCCTTAGGTACTTAAGTATGTTCTTAACAGCCATCCAATGACTGTTTCCAGGATTCTGCTGGTAACGGCTTGTTATGCTTAAGGCGCATGATACGTCCGGTCGAGTGCATATCATTGCATACATGATGGATCCCATAGCAGATGCGTATGGGATTGCCTTCATTTTATCTTGCTCTTCCTTTGAGCTTGGACATTGAGCCGTACTCAATATTGTTCCTCTTGAATAGGTACGGTACCTTTCTTAGAATTCTCCATCTTGAACCTTTTCAAGATTTTATCAATATATGCACTTTGATTCAAACCAATCAACCGCCTTGATCTATCCCTATAGATCTTTATTCCCAGAATATAGGCGGCTTCACCAAGATCCTTAATGGAAAAAACAACTTCCAAGCCAGGTTTTTACACCTTCCAAGGTTGGAATGTCATTTCCAAATAGTAGTATGTCATCAACATACAATACTAGGAAAGTTATTGTGCTCCCACTAGCCTTCTTATACACACAAGCCTCATCAGCGTTTTTGATGAAACCAAATTCTTTACTTCCTCATCAAAACGGTGATTCCAGCTTCTCGATGCTTGTTTTAATCCATAGATTGATTTCTTTAACTTGCATACTTTATTAGGATGTATTGGATCGACAAAACCTTCAGGCTGAACCATATAGACATCTTCCTCAAGATATCCATTTAGGAAAGCGGTTTTGACATCCATTTGCCAAATCTCATAATCATAATGAGCAGCTATGGCAAACAATATCCTTATAGACTTTAGCATCGCAACAGGTGAGAAGGTTCATCATAATCAAACCCTTGAGTTGAGTGAAACCTTTTGCTACAAGTCTAGCTTTATAAGTATCCAAGTTTCCATGCATATCGGTTTTCTTTGAAAACCCACTTACTTCCAACTATCTTGGAGTTAAGAGGTGGTACAACCAAGTCCATACTTGATTGTCATACATGGATTGCATCTCAACGTTCATGGTCTAGCCATTTGTCACAATCCGAATTGGACATTGCATTATGGTATGTGGTTGGTTCATCAGAATCTACCACATAGCATCCATCCATGAAAAATCCATATCTTTCAGGTGGATTACTAGTTCTACCACTTCTGCGAACGTGTTGTGTATTGATCAACCACTTGATCATCCTCAACATCCTTGTTGAGTGCTAGTTTCAACCAAACGTGCATCGGGCTGTGGTTCTTGATCTTCCTCAAGATCCACTGTTCTACTGCTAGCTCCTTCCATAAGGAACTTTGATTCTAAGAACTCACCCTTTCTGGCAACAACACTTTTGTTCCATTGGATCATAGAAAATATCCCATAGAATCTCTAGGATATCCAATAAAGATACATGGTGGATCGGACATCCAATTTGTTTAGGGTGGGAGTCTTAACATAAGCCTCACATCCCAAACCCTTAAGTACGATAGGGATGGAACTCTTCCATGCCATATCTCAAAAGGTGTCCTTTCTACCTTTTTGGTTGGGGCCATATTTAGAATACGGGCCGCGGAGAGCAGAGCGAAACCCCAAATGATAGAGGTAATGTGCTTCTAGCCATCATAGATCGAACCATATCCAATAAAGTTCGATTCCTCCTCTCAGACACACATTATGTTGTGGTGTTCCAGGTGGAGTGAGCTGTGAGACAATCCCACAACTCCTAAGATGACTTGAAAAGCTTCACTTAGGTATTCACCTCCTCTATCGGTACGGAGAATTTTAATGACTTATTGAGTTGATTTTCTACTTCATTCTTGAAGATTTTGAATATTTCAAAAGCTTCATCTTTGTGCCTTAATAAGTACACATACCCATAGCGACTATAATCGTCGGTAAAGGTAATGAAGTATCTTTCACCATTCCTAGTCATTGGCTTAAAAGGACCACATACATCCGAATGTATGATTCCTAATAGATCTTTTGCCCTTTCGTTAGTTCCACTAAAGGGTGCCTTAGTCAATTACCTTGTAAACAAGACTCACAAACATCAAATGAATCACATTCATTTGTTTTAAAAGACCATTCTTTTGAAGTGTTTGCAAACGTTTCTTGTTTATATGACCAAGACGACAATGCCAAAGATAGGTATCACTTAAGTCCAACTGAGTTTCTTGGTGTTAGTTTGGTACAATGAACTATTTAAAGTATTTTCATGAACCAATTCATAATACCATTAATGGAATAGCTTTAAAATAGAACATACCATTTAAAGAAACATGAATATCATTTTCAATAAAAGATAATACATAATCATAATGTCTTATTGGGATACAGAAATAATGTTCCTAGTCAAACTAGGAGCATACAAAACATTCTTCAAAATAACTTCCAAACCACTTGGAAGTCTCAGGATGTAGTCTCCACGAGCTTCAACTAAGACTTTAGTTCCATTTCCCATGAAGAGGCTAACATCCCCTTGTTTGAAGTCCCTACTTCTGTGAACCCCTGCAACAAATTGCAAATGTGAGTTCACATCCGGTATCCAATACCCATGTGTTAGAAGATGTAACATTAAGATCAATATGAATCATGTATATTGTACCTGAGGTCTGCCGGCATCCCTCTTGGCTTTCAACTCTGGAGATGGACAGGACAATTCCTTGCCCAATGTCCATCTCCCCACACTTGAAGCATGGGTCATTGTAGCAACCTTTTGCTTCTTCTCTTGCGGTTTGGGTGGCACCCTTGCCACCCCTTTCCCTTTTCCCCAAGCAGGTCCTTACCCTTGGCAACCTTTGCCTTGGGTGCGGGACGAGGCCTTTTGTTGTTCCACCTTCATTAATGGTGAGAACGGGTAAAACCCTTTTACCATGGCCGCCTCGGCCGTTTTGAGCATTGAGTGAAGCTCACCAATGCTTTTATCCCAAGCATTCATGTTGTAGTTCAACACGAATGTCTCGAACCTCGGCCGTTTTGAGCATTGAGTGAAGCTCACCAATGCTTTTATCCCAAGCATTCATGTTGTAGTTCAACACGAATGTCTCGAACTTTTGGTAAGGCCATTGAGGATCAAATCCGTGGCCAATTCCTTCGAGACGGGACAATTAAGCTCTCGAGGCGGTCAATGTGACTTTTCATCTTAAGTACATAAGATGAAACAGATTGATTGTCGTCCATACGACATGCATGGAGCGCGAAACCGTTTCGAACCGCTCACCCTTGCTTGCTGTTGGAACGTTCCTTTAGCTGGGTATCATGTCGTAAGCTCCGTGATGTTCATACTCCTTTGGAGATCCGGAGTCATGCTCGCTAGCATGAGACAAGACACTTGGACGGAGTCCTCAGTGTATTTCAGCCAATCGTTAAAGGCCTCCTCATCATCCTCGTTAGGTTGATCGGGGACAGGGTCGTCTAAAACATACGATCGTCTCTTGCTTGAGAACAATTCTCAAGTTTCGATACCAATCGATGAAGTTGTTATGGTTTAGACGTTCCTTTTGGAGGATCGCTCGTAGGGATTGGTGGACGCGGATGAGTTATCGGAATTATCATTATTAGAGGCCATCTACAAAATTTAACAAAGTTTCTTTAGTATTTTCGATATTGTAATTTTAATAACAATGTCTTACAAGACTTTTCATATTAAAATCTAGAACCCAATATTACATTTAAATTGTGGTTAGGTGACCTTTATCCACGTTTTAAATTAATAAGGTGGTCAACGTTTGACGATTGCAACCATTTGCAACTTCTAGAGGTATGGGATCGACTCTTGAACATCATATGTAAAGTCGGCATGAAAATCCCATCAACACCATTTGGAAACCACATTGTAGGTGATCCATTTAACATGGTTTGCAAATCAAGACATCCTACTTACACCCACGTGTGAGTTTGCCAAAACAAATGGTTAGGTGACCTTTATCCCATAAGTGAGCATTCTCACCTCAAATCACAAGTTCCCTCAAAATGGTTGGGTGACCTTTATCCCACTAAGAGTTCCCAAGTGACTCAAGTGTTGTGTAAAAGGACGGTGTTGATCTCGTTTAAAATATTAGAGATTTCTTAATTCTAGTTAGAAAACTCTATGTACTTGTACTTGTATGCTTTCAAATACAAGATACCCTATGGTCCTTTGATTAAAACCAATTTTAATCTTTAAAATCATTAAACCATTTTAATAACTTTTATAACTTTAAAGAACCAATATTTTCAGCTTGTTAAGATTGTTAGTAAGTTTGCTTAGAATATCAAATATCAACAAACAATCAAGACAACAAACAATCAACCAAGCATAAACATTAACAATAATATGTGCATAACCATAGCCTTATGTTGACAACACTTGTTTGCCATCACAAGTGTTGTCTATGGTCTTTCTAAGGGTCAAACATATCACAAAGGTTCCAAGAACCTCCCACTAGAAACCACATCCAAATGCTCCATGTTCTTGTGTCTTTGTGTCCATCTTTGGGTCTTGATCTTGTACATCTTCCTTTTACAAAATTGTATCCTAATACATTTTTCTAGTAAAGGAAATGAACCTAATCTATTATTACATTACCAAATGAATGAATAATTACAACCCAAATGAATAACACAAAATATTACAACCAAATGAATGAATGAATACAACCATACACAAACATCCAAACAACCACAAGGTCAATGGCTAGGTTATGCACTAAAACAAGCATCTATCATATCATCCAAACATAATGAAAACCCCTCTTAAAACACGAAATTTCAGCCAACATAACTGAAATTTCGGGTTTTATTTTGTCCATACAAAACAAACAACAAAATGTATATCTTTCAAAGTTTAATCACAAGCATGTGTGATATGACTTTGAAAGATTGGGGTTTCATATCAATGAACTTAGCAGCCCAAATCCAGCCTATACTAAGCTATAATCATTCCTTAAAACCAATTTAAAGACAAAACAAGCAAGTCATCCACATAAACGGCTCTTGATGCCATTGTCGGGTTTAATAGAACACAAAACATAGTTTAACCTTTTATACTTTCAGAAAACGCAGCGGATGTTAAGGATTATAACATGTTATAATAAAAAAAAAAACGTGTTCTATAAGCTGTTTTAAGATGGAAAACGAAAACCCAAACCAATAGGATCTTTGATATGTGAATGAACAAGCTATTAGCAAATCTAAAACAACATAAAATCACAGCTTCAATGAGCTGTGATAACTACCTTTTTCAGTAGCAAAACGACCAAGGAAGATAGTGTTTGGATGCTCAAATCGTGCCAAGACTTCAAGGAAGAAGACCTCAAGTGTTTTACCCAAAGCTCTTCGCAAGACACCTTCTTGTTAGGAAAAACACCACCAAATTTCAACACGAAATCGATCTCCAAGATCTTCAAATCTGCTGCCCAGTTCCGAAACTTGAGAGAGAGAGAGAGGAGAGAGCTTTTGTGTTTGCATGTTTGGGAAGAGTGTGTTTTTTAATTGAGTGTATTGCTAGTAAATGTATGTGTGTGTTTTCAAGACACATTTGGTCCTATCAAATTAAAAGGGGCGGCCAAAACAAAACAAGTTTGAAAAGGTTCCCCTTTTTTTTTTTATTTGTAACACATACATGTTGTCACTAGACATATGTCACACAATAAAAGGTTACTCCCTAGACATTATTTATAAGTGTGACATATGTGCTCTTTAATTAAAGAATTTAATTAAAGTACACTCATGTGTTATTAGTGTTATTTAAACCCCTTTTAAATGACAAGAATAACAATAAGCACATCAACAAATTATCCTTATAATTTGTTCCATCTCTTATGCAATTTATTAGAAACCTATTTTCTAAATTGGTGTAAATATTTAATTGCATGATCATATCATCAATTAAACATAAATTGGTGTTTGCTAAGCTTGTTATTGGGTATAACCCGACTTGGATCATAACGTATTAACCACATCCATCTTCTAAGTGTCTTGGGCACACAGAATCCTTCATGTATGTACGTTTATGTATGTATGTATGTATGTATGTATGTATGTATGTATTATGTATGTACGTATGTATGTATGTATGTATGTAAGTATTATGTATGATGTACGATGTATGTATGTATTACGTATGTATGTATGTACGATGTATGTATGTACGTATGTTGTATGTACTATGTATGTATGTATGTATGTATGTATGAGTATGTATGTAGTACATATGTATGTAGTTTGTATGTTGTACCTATGAATGTGTCACATCCCGGCGGAAGCGTAGGATAATTATTTGGGTGTGACTTGTTTGTATAGAACTCATTAATTAACAGGGTTTTATCAGATAGCACAACAGCATATATCAACATAACATAACATAATTCATAAGATAATAATAAGGTTGGAATTACATTAAATCATGATAGTCAAAATTTGATCTAAATATACTATTACAGCATATTATCTAACTGCTACATCTTCAGTAACGGTGGAAATATGTGTCCACCGATATGCTGAGATCATACATATTCACAGTTAGATTCACACAGACTTTCCCCACAACTTCTCCTCAGCCGTTATACACATGAAAAGAGAACATTAAGCTATTATACAACATGAATTCCTGAAAAAGCATACTCAAAATAGTCAACATAATGTTGGTAAGTTCACAGGTTTATCTTACACAAAATATTATTCATCCATCATATACACCAAACCTTACTTAATATTTAGATCAACGATACTGTCATACATAATTCATAAATCAGATAATATAGCTTCACAACACTCATCCTGTTGGTGCAGGAAATTATTTCCTAAGTAGCGCTACCTATATTATCCAACGTTCCACATCCGAATTAATGGTTGTAACATAAATGATAGTATAACTCAAAAATTACATCAATCACAAAAATCATTAGTATGCTTTTCCCCCCAAAAGTTTAAAAAAATCAAAAGGGGGCTATGAATCTCACCTTTACTCCACGAAATCACCAATAATCAAGAATATTTATAGTTTAGGAAACACAAATATTTTCTTTAAAATTTTCAGTACCTCAAATAATATTAAATTGTTTCAATAAAGGTAAGGAAATAAAACATAACGTACTCAGATTTCATATCTTAACTATTTATAGTTTATTTATTATAATTTTGAAATATTCAAATAAACTGTTAAAATTAGCTTCGGGTTCTAAAAATTCTCAAAATTTCTCAGAATATTTGGCACATTCTTTATAACTTCTCAAAATTTTCCCCTATCCTAAATTATAACAGAGTCAATTTTTATGATTTACATCATTTTACTAATATTTATTAAAAATATCACAATATGTCCACAAATTCCTATTTTTACAGAATGTTCTTTTCTGCTTTTCATAGTTTTGAAATTTTCTCATAATTTATTGCAAAGTTAAAGTATTTTTCCCGATTTTATGTGGCAAAACTTTAAAAAAATTTGTAACTTATTGATAACTTCAAGTTAGATCATGAAACTTTTTCTGTAAATCCTATAATTCATAGGGGTTAACATATAATTTCCTCAACTTCATTCTAGGTTTAGTTCATCCAGCATAATTTTTTCCTTTAATTACTAAAATAATTTATATAAATTATTTCACTCATAGGAATGGTACCAAAATATGCACAACTATATAATATTATAAACATATCTTGAATGTTTGTTCCCACAATCATAGTCTATAACATAATAAACTGAATTTAACATGTTGTACCTAAATTTTTAACCCTTTGTTGATAAATAACTTTTGATTATCAAGTTTTACTTTATTTATTTCAGATTCTTAAAACTTTCTTACTGACTTTTTAAAAAAACTTGATATGTTTATAGGATTCATAAAGATCTTAAATGTTAAATCAAAAGGGTTAGTCATATGTGTTTGTTTAACACATCTATAGTTTTTGTAATCTTAACTAATCATGGTTTAAGGAGTGAAACCTTGATTATGACAAAAGGAGAGGATGATGATATCTCATGGTACCTTCTTTCTCCGGTTCTTCAACGTGTGTAGGTGTCTTGAGCTTCCAAGGTTTCCAATTTCCCATGATCTGTCGTAAGTTGCGATTAGTAGTGTTTGTTAGAAGGAACCGTGAATGCGGAGTGGAGGTGAAAATGGTTGTGGCGTTCAGTTAGGGTGATGGTGACCGAGAGTTTAGAGAATTAGTGAGGATAACTGAGAGGTGGTCTTGATTTGTGTGTGCAATCCATCGGCCGAGGCTTTCTATGTAATTGGGAGGGTAATCATTAGGTCTAATTCTAGGGTAGTGAGGTGTGTTTTATAGGGTACTTTGGTGGCTTAAACTAGGTGTTAAGGTGGCAATTTTCTGGAGTGTTTTGGAAGGGCCGAGATAGGTGGCGGGTGGGGTGAGTAGATGGGTGTCAAAGCATGCAACGTGGCAGTAGTGAGGTGTCTTGGTTGATTAGTGTGTTAATCCCCCTTTAAATCGGTTGGTTTAATTACTAATGAGCCGAGAATTGATGGTTTTGTTAGTGTTTAGGTGTTTAAGTTTTTAGGTTTTGTTTAGTTTAGTTTTGATGTTTAATTCCATTTTGATATTGCATTGTATAGTGGTGTTTGATTGGGTTGTATTTTTGGTTTATTTGGTGTATAATTTGATGTATGTTTCATGCAAAAGGTTGAGATTCTAGATCATGTAATATTTGATAACAAAAACTTATACATACAAACTAATGCATACGTAAATTTTATGCATGCATGCAAACATGAATACGTACATCATACATATACTCACATAAACATATATAATTTATATGATTTCACTAAATATAGAGTAATAATATGATGGTTTATTAAAAATATATTAACATATGAAATCCTAAGTTTTAGGGTTGTCAGATTCTACCCCCGTAAAAATAATTGACCCGAAATTCATTGGTGTAACACCCCGAAAAGTCAAAACAAGTCATTAAGGATAATGGGCTTGATTATTGGGTATTTTAATAAGGTAAAAAATGGTCATGGGCTAAATTACGCTTATTGGGTAGTGTCTTATAGGATTAAAGGCCCATAATCAACCCTTAAGCACCCAAACTAGCCTTCATCTTCCTCATTGCAACCCTAGCCACCAAAATTCGTAGAGAGAGAAAGTGAAGAAAACTCAAGATTTGAAGCTTCCAAGGTTAAGAGATTGAAGATCTGGGTGTTGGAGGATCAAGACCTAAGAAAGAAGCAACAAATCCAAGTAAGAATCGACCTTAAACCCTTCTGTAGATCAAACCCGAATTCTAGGGTTTTGAGTTTTGAAAAGTTGCAAAGAATCACATAAGCTCACATTTTTACATATGAAAATGTATAAAGCTTAGATTTAGCCTCATGGATAATAAACTAAGAGATTGGACGTAAAAAGTTATGATTTTGGGTTAAAAACGGACCGGTACGTGATTTTTATGCGATCTGCGAAAGTGTATATGCATCCGGCGAATTGCATATTCAACCAGTGAAACTATGAGGACTTCTTGCGAAACTATAGTTTCGCAGGCAGTTTCGCAGACATGGTTTTCCATCAAAAGTCGGGCGAAACTGGCAGCGAAGATGCCCGCGAAACTGCAAGCAAAGGTGCTAGCGAAACTAGCAACAAAACTGCCGGTTAAACTAGCAGCGAAAGTGTTGCCGAATCTAGCTGCGAAATTACTGATCTTGTAGCGAAATTAGCAGCGAATTTAGGCAGAAAATTAACCCCTTAGAGTGTTAACTTGTCTCCAGGCTATGTAGTGTGATCCTAGCCTAGAAAGCTTAGTCTAGAAGTTATTCGTGGTATCCAGGTGAGTTCTAGATCCCCTATTTATAAGTTTTTCCATGTTTTGGGGCTATTATGCATACTAAATTTGCGTTTTTAAATGACCAAGATTTTAAAGGGTTGTAACAGGAAGAAAGATTTTTATATAAGTAAAAGTGCTATATAAATGTTTAAATATAAACCAGGGGCATTGCCCCTTGGACCCCACTAGGGGCTGCCGTCCCTAGGACCCCGCTCCGAGAGGCTGCCGCCCCCGAACCCCCGCTGTCCCGTAGAGGATCGGTTGTGTTTTATGACGACTAGTACTTAGTATGTTGTGTACTTTATAAGTTAAGTATTATATATTAAAGAGAAAGACGATAATAACGAAAAGCGAAACTTAATGGATGTTACCCCCGGGCCCATTTGATGATGGAAAGTCTTGCAAGCACTATGATAGACCTCACTTATGTGACTCTAATTTACGATGATGGATCGGTATTCATGAGCGGGCTATGTGCCTTGCAGTATGGATCAACTATCGGGGGTTAGCTACCATTTTCATGTGTACCGACAGGGATCGACATCTGTTGTCGATCAACATGGAGCTCTTGGAAGTGATATTCCAACCTTGGAAGGTGTTGAAACCTACCTTGGAATATGTTTTTCCATATAAGATCTCGTTTAAGCCACCCATATTTTGGAATAAGGATCTATAAGGATAGATCGAGGTGGTTGATAGGGTTAAACCAAAGTGCATATATTGATAAAATCTTGAAAAGTTTCAAGATGGAAAACTCTTAGAAAGGTATGGTACCTATTCAAAGAGGGGCAATGTTGACTACGTCTCAATGTCCAAGCTCATAGGATGAGCAAAATCAAATGAAGGACATCCATACGCATCTGCTATAGGATCCATCATTTGTGTGATGATATACACTAGACCGGACGAGTCATGATTATTAAGTATGACAAAGTAGATACCAATAGAAATAACCATCGGATGGCTGTTAAAAGTATATTGAAATACCTTAGTAGGACTAAGGATATGTTTCTAATATACGGATCTGTTGAAGAGGAAGTCGTTGTAAAGGGTTACACGGATGCAGGCTTCCAAAACTGATCGAGATGATTTTCGATCACAACCGGGTATACTTCCATTATGAATGGAGGAGAAGTGTCCTTGAAGGTTCAAAGCAAGACACGGTAGCATTGCTCACTACAAAAATCCGAGTACATAGCCGCTTCATTGGTAGCTTGGGAAGCTGCATGGATAAATTTGTCCATTGCTTATCTAGGGGGTCTCTACCATTCAAGACCCCTAGAAATCTTTGGTAATTACGTGGGTGGGATTGCTCAAATCAAGGAACCCGTACTCATCAAAAGGCTAAGCACTTGAGCGGAGATTCAACATCATAAGGGATGGAGTTGAAAAGGGTAAAGATATGTATTCGTAAAGTTCATAAAGATCAAAACATTGCTAATCCACTCATGAAGCTCCTTGTTGAGGGCAAAGTATGAGGGTCATACTTGTGCTTTAGGACTTCGATTTTCTGGTGATTAGAATTGATCTGTTTAGCATATGAAATATAGAACAATTGTCATATTTTAACTCTTTTATATATTTTGAGTTATGTTCCCTTTTAGCATGTTATATCCATGAATATGTTTATTATTCTAAAAGTCCATAGTCGGTCATATTTGTGGGAACAAATATGATGTAAGACTATATGAACATGGATTGGTAGATGTTCATAAGGTTTGAATATAGAGCAATTGGTTACTACCAAGGTTCATAGATATTTGTGGGATGCAAATATTGGACTGATCCGCATCTCAAATTTTACTACATAGGATCTCTTTGATTGATCATCAGTAATTTTGAGTAAAGGCGAATATCATTTGGTATCCTCCAACCTGAGATACATATTGGGTTTTGATGTTCACCAAATGTTACACCTTGAGTTAGTTCTTCACTATTGTGAAATAATGGACAGTACATAAAGCTATGTTTAGGTGTGACACAAGGTGATTGTGAGAAACGTATGTAGTCAATATGGGATTTGTTCCTCTTATTCGTTGAAAGCAAGATGTCTAAGGCCTGATTAAGTTAAATCAACAAGGAATGATCATTCTATGTCCTTGGATTTAACATGACATCTGTAACAAAAGGATAAATGATTGATTCACCTAAATCATTTCAAGTTGGATACTTGAAGGGGATGATGTTATTGAATGGCTCTAAGTCATGCGTATTAAGGGTAGTAAACCGTTGTTAGGCGGTATTTACTGCTTGCATCAATCTTCTATGAATCTTGTGCAAGTGGGAGATTGTTGGATTCTTTATGCCCAAGACACATAGAACATTGATTTGGTTAGTACGTTATGATCCAAGTCGAGTCATACCCAATAACAAGCTTAGCAAACACCAAATAATATTTAATTGATGATATGATAATGCAATTAAATAAATATACCAAGTTAGAAAATGGGTATTCTAAATAAGTTGCATATGAGATTGAACAACTTATATGGATATTTTGCAAATGGATGTTATTTGTAATGTTGTTTAAATTTGTTAAATAACATCAAATAATAGGAGTGTGTATATATGTTATAATTAAAAGGTTAGTTATATATCTATATTTAATCAAACATTTTAACATTGATTAAAAAGTTTTGGGGGAAAACCCCAAAGGTTTTAGGGGTTTCGGCCGCCCCCTTTGGTACCCAACTCCTTATGTTTTCTTTGGATGTCTTGAGAAAAACTCTCCCCAAGAAAAACACACACACATACTCTCATTTCAGATCTCTCTCTCTCTCTCAAACATGCAAAATGGTCACAAGAACATCAACTCTTCTTATGGAAGAAAGAGTTCAAAGCTGAAAAGGGTCCAGCACCCTTGTTGGTTGTTCATGGCTGGAACAAGAGTTCAGCAGCTTCTTTGACCCGATTTTGGTGCTAAAATCCAAGCAAAGATGGGGTTTTCTTGGAGGCTTGTGGGTATGAATGCTTGAGGACACCTATTCTTGGTGTTTTGGTCATTCAAGAAGCTCATTTTGTTCCTTCATCACGTTTTCAGCAGCTTGCTAAAGGTAGTTTGTATGTATATTTTGGGTTGTTATATGTTGGTGATAACTAGTTCGAACACATATATAAGATCCTTATGTTCTTGGGTTTGATGTTGTTATGAAATAAGCCTTCATTTTCAGATTATTAATGATAAACATTAAGGTTACTTCCGCTGCGTTTTTCATAGTTTAAAGGTTAATCCTGTTAGACTAAGGTCCAACAAAGCCAACATGTAGGTATGTATATATGTATGTACCTATGTATGTATGTACCTATGTATGTGTGTATGTATGTATGTATGTATGTACCTATGTATGTATGTATGTATGTATGTATGCATGTATGTATGTATGTATGTTTGTATGTATGTATGATTTATGTATGAATGTATGTATGTATGTTTGTATGCATGTATGTATGTATGTATGTATGTATGTAGGTATGTATGTATGTAGGTATGTATGTATGTATGTATGTATGTATGTATGATGTATGTATGTATGTATGTATGTATGTATGTATGTATGTATGTATGTATGTATGTATGTATCTATGTATGTATGTACCTATGTATGTATTGTTGGATTCTGTGTGCCCAAGACACTTAGAATATTGATGTGGTTAGTACGTTATGATCCAAGTCGGGTTATACCAACAACAAGCTTGGCAAACACCAATTAAATATTTAATTGATGATGTGATCATGCAATTAAATATTTACACGAATTTAGAAAATGGGTTTTCTAAATAAGTTGCATGTAAGTGGGAACAACTTATTAGGATATTTTGTTCAACAATATTATTGATGTGTTGTTTAAATTAGTTAGATGACACTCAATATTAAGTGAGAAATTACAGCTTATAAATTAAATGGTTAATTGTATAAGTATGTAATTATATTTATATATCTTGTACATACAATTAATTGTATGTCTAGTATAAGTGACATTTTAATGTGTGATAGTTTTGAGAGGGAAAAGGGTTTTAAACCCTTTTTGGCCGCCCCTCCCTCTCATTCTATTGGACCAAACTAGTTTTGACCACCAACACACATTTAATTGAGTCTTGGACTCAAAAAATCTGATGAACCACACACATTACATGCAACTTTAAAAGAAAAAAAACTCTCAAAAACCTCTCTCTTGGTCTCGGCTCAACAGCAGCTTTTGAAGAAGTTTTTGTCTTGATTTGGTGATCTCTCCTAGCAAGAGTTGTGTATGCTTCACAAGGCTTGGGGTATAAGCACTTGAGGACTCCTCCTTGAAGTCTTGGCCAAAAGAACAAGCATCAAACATCCCATTTTGGTCGACATTTGGTGCTGGAACAAGGTAGTTGTCACAGCTTGTTCAAGCTGTGATTTTATGTACGTTTAAGTATTGCAATAGCTTGTCCATTCACATAAGAATGATCCTCATGATTTGGGTTTGTTTTTCATAACATATGAACATATAGAAGATAAGATTTTCAGCTTTAAAAATCGTTTTAAAAGCCATATTTCCGCTGCGTTTTCAGAATGTTTAAAAGGTTAAACATGGATTTTTGTTCTAGCAACCCGTCAATGGTATCTAGAGCCGGTTATGTGGATGACTTGCTTGTTATGTTCTTTAAATTTTGTTTTAAGGATGTTTATAAACTAGTTATAGACTGATTTTGGGCTGTTATTGTTTGGTTGAATGATTCCCCAACTTTCAAGATCGTATCACACATGCTAGTGATTAGATCTTGAAAGATACATATTTTGATGTGTTGATTGTTTAGACAATGTTTAAAACCAAAAATTCAGTTTATGTTGGCTGAAATTTGGTGGTTTTAAAAGGGGTTTCATTATATGTTTTGATGTTATGATCATTTGATGATAGTGTGCATAACCTAGCCTTTGACCTTGTGATGTTTTGGATGCTTGTGTTGGTTGTATCTTTCATTCAATTGGGTTGTTATTTTGTTTCACTATTGGGTTGTAATTATTCATTCATTTGGGTTGTAATAGATTAGGTGCATTTCTTTTATTAGAAAAATGTATTAGGATACAATTTTGTAAAAGGAAGATGCACAAGTTCAAGACCCAAGATGGACATCAAAGACATGGAACTTGAAGCATATGGATGCAAGTTCAAGTGAGGTCTAAGATGACCTGGAATTTAGTGTTGATTTCAACCTTAGAAAAGACCTTATGACAACACTTGTGATGGCAAACAAGTGTTGTCAACTTAGTAGCTATGGTTATGCACTCATGTTTGTATATTATATGCTTGTTTGATTGTTGTTGTGTTTGTTTGGTTAGTACTTGGATATTCATTACAAACTCATTACAAACTTAACAAGCTGAAAATTGTTGGTTCTTAAAAGTTAATAAAAGTAATTAAATGGTTAATGACTTTAAAGATTAAAATTGGTTTTAATCAAAGAACCATAGGGTATCTTGTATTTGAAAGCATGCAAATACAAGTACATAGGATTTACTAAACTAGAATTAGAAATCTCTAATATTTTAAAACGAGATTAACACCGTCCTTTTACACAACACTTGAGTCACTTGGGAACTCTTAGTGGGATAAAGGTCACCCAACCATTTTGAGGGAACTTGTGATTTGAGGTGAGAATGCCTTACTTATGGGATAAAGGTCACCTAACCATTTGTTTTGGCAAACTCACACGTGGGTGTAAGTAGGATGTCTTGATTTGCAAACCAAGTTAAATGGATCACCTACAATGTGGTTTCCAAATGGTGTTGATGGGATTTTCATGCCGACTTTACATATGATGTTCAAGAGTCGATCCCATACCTCTAGAAGTTGCAAATGGTTGCAATCGTCAAACGTTGACCACCTTATTAATTAAAACGTGGGATAAAGGTCACCTAACCACAATTTAAATGTAATATTGGGTTCTAGATTTTAATATGAAAAGTCTTGTAAGACATTTGTTATTAAAATTACAATATCGAAAATACTAAATAAAACTTTGTTAAATTTTGTAGATGGCCTCTAATAATGATAATTCCGATAACTCATCCGCGTCCAACCAATCTCTACGAGCGATCCTCCAAAAGGAACGTCTAAACCATAACAACTTCATCGATTGGTATCGAAACTTGAGAATTGTTTTCAAGCAAGAAAGAGATCGTATATTTTAAACGACCCTATCCCGATCAACCTAGCGAGGATGATGAGGAGGCCTATAGCGATTGGCTAAAATACACTGAGGACTCCGTCCAAGTGTCTTGTCTCATGCTAGCGAGCATGACTCCGGATCTCCAGAAGGAGTATGAACATCACGGAGCTTACGACATGATTGCCCAGCTGAAGGAAACGTTCCAACAGCAAGCTAGGGTTGAGCGCTTCGAAACGGTTCGAGCACGCCATGCATGTCGTATGGATGACAACCAATCTGTTTCATCTTATGTACTTAAGATGAAAAGTCATTGACCGCCTCGAAAGGCTTAATTGTCCAGTCTCAAAAGAATTGGCCACGGATTTGATCCTAAATGGCCTTACCAAGAGGTTCGAGACATTCGTGTTGAACTACAACATGAATGCTTGGGACAAAAGCATTGGTGAGCTTCACTCAATGCTCAAAACTGCCGAGGCGGCCATGGGTAAAAGGGTTTTACCCGTTCTCACCATCAATGAAGGTGGGAACAATAAAAGGCCTCGTCCCGCACCAAAGGCAAAAGGTTGCCAAGGGTAAGGGACCCGCTTGGGGAAAAGGGAAAGGGGTGGCAAGGGTGCCACCCAAACCACAAGAGAAAAGGCAAAAGGTTGCCACTAATGACCCATGCTTCAAGTGTGGGGAGATTGGACATTGGGCAAGGAATTGTCCCGTCCATCTCCAAGAGTTGAAAGCGAAGAGGGATGCCGGGCAGACCTCAGGTACAATATACATGATTCATATTGATCTTAATGTAACATCTTCTAACACATGGGTATTGGATACCGGATGTGGAACTCATATTTGCAATTTGTTGCAGGGGTTCACAAGAAGTAGGGACTTCAATCAAGGGGATGTTAGCCTCTTCATGGGCAATGGAACTAAAGTCTTAGTTGAAGCTCGTGGGGATTACATCCTAAAACTTCCAAATGGCTTGGATGTTATTTTAAAGAATGTTTTGTATGCTCCTAGTTTGACTAGGAACATTATTTCTGTATCCCAATTAAGACATTATCATTATGTACTATCCTTTATTGAAAATGATATTCATGTTTCTTTAAATGGTATGTTCTATTTTAAAGCTATTCCCATTAATGGTATTTATGAATTGGTTCATGAAAATACTTTAAATAGTTCACTGTACCAAACTAACACCAAGAAGCTCAAGTTGGACTTGAGTGGTACCTATCTTTGGCATTGTTGTCTTGGTCATATAAACAAGAAACGTTTACAAACACTTCAAAAGAATGGTCTTTTAAAAACAAATGAATGTGATTCATTTGATGTTGTGAATCTTGTTTACAAGGGAAGATGACTAAGGCACCTTTTAGTGGAACTAACGAAAGGGCAAAAGATATATTAGGAATCATACATTCGGATGTATGTGGTCCTTTTAAGCCAATGACTAGGAATGGTGAAAGATACTTCATTACCTTTACCGACGATTATAGTCGCTATGGGTATGTGTACTTATTAAGGCACAAAGATGAAGCTTTTGAAATGTTCAAAATCTTCAAGAATGAAGTAGAAAATCAACTCAACAAGTCAATTAAAGTTCTCCGTACCGATAGAGGAGGTGAATACCTAAGTGAAGCTTTTCAAGATCATCTTAGGAGTTGTGGGATTGTCTCACAGCTCACTCCACCTGGAACACCACAACATAATGGTGTGTCTGAGAGGAGGAATCGAACCTTACTGGATATGGTCCGATCTATGATGGCTAGAAGCTCATTACCTCTATCATTTTGGGGTTTCGCTTTGCTCTCCGCGGCCGTATTCTAAACATGGCCCCAACCAAAAAGGTGGAAAGGACACCTTTTGAGATATGGCATGGAAGAGTTCCATCCCTATCGTACTTAAGGGTTTGGGGATGTGAGGCTTATGTTAAGACTCCCACCCCAAACAAATTGGATGTCCGATCCACCAAGTGTATCTTTATTGGATATCCTAGAGATTCTATGGGATATTATTTCTATGATCCAATGGAACAAAAGGTGTTTGTTGCCAGAAAGGGTGAGTTCTTAGAAGCAAAGTTCCTTATGGAAGGAGCTAGCAGTAGAACAGTGGATCTTGAGGAAGATCAAGAACCACAGCCCGATGCACGTTTGGTTGAAACTAGCACTCAACATGAGGATGTTGAGGATGATCAAGTGGTTGATCAATACACACAACACGTTCGCAGAAGTGGTAGAACTAGTAATCCACCTGAAAGATATGGATTTTTCATGGATGGATGCTATGTGATAGATTCTGATGAACCAACCACATACCATGATGTAATGTCCAACACGGATTGTGACAAATGGCTTGAAGCCATGAACGTTGAGATGCAATCCATGTATGACAATCAAGTATGGGACTTGGTTGTACCACCTCTTAACTCCAAGATAGTTGGAAGTAAGTGGGTTTTTAAGAAGAAAACAGATATGCATGGAAACTTGGATACTTATAAAGCTAGACTTGTAGCAAAAGGTTTCACTCAACTCAAGGGGTGATTATGATGAAACCTTCTCACCTGTTGCGATGCTAAAGTCTATAAGGATATTGTTTGCCATAGCTGCTCATTATGATTATGAGATTGGCAAATGGATGTCAAAACCGCTTTCCTAAATGGATACCTTGAGGAAGATGTCTATATGGTTCAGCCTGAAGGTTTCGTCGATCCAATACATCCTAATAAAGTATGCAAGTTAAGAAATCAATCTATGGATTGAAACAAGCATCGAGAAGCTGGAATCATCGTTTTGATGAGGAAGTCAAGAAATTTGGCTTCATCAAAAACGCTGATGAAGCATGTGTATATAAGAAGGCTAGTGGGAGCACAATAACTTTCCTAGTATTGTATGTTGATGACATACTGCTATTTGGAAATGACATTCCGACCTTGGAAGGTGTAAAAAACTGGCTTGGAAGTTGTTTTTCCATTAAGGATCTTGGTGAAGCCGCCTATATTCTGGGAATAAAGATCTATAGGGATAGATCAAGGCGGTTGATTGGTTTGAATCAAAGTGCATATATTGATAAAATCTTGAAGAGGTTCAAGATGGAGAATTCTAAGAAAGGTACCGTACCTATTCAAAGAGGAACGATATTGAGTACGACTCAATGTCCAGCTCAAAGGAAGAGCAAGATAAAATGAAGGCAATCCCATACGCATCTGCTATAGGATCCATCATGTATGCAATGATATGCACTCGACCGGACGTGTCATGCGCCTTAAGCATGACAAGCCGTTACCGGCAGAATCCTGGAAACAGTCATTGGACGGCTGTTAAGAACATACTTCAGTACCTAAGGAGGACAAGAGATATGTTCCTGATCTATGGATCTGGTGACGAGGAACTCGTTGTAAAAGGTACACGGATGCGAGTTTCCAAACCGATCGTGATGATTCACGGTCACCATCGGGATACATTTTCATTCTGAATGGAGGAGCGGTCTCTTGGAAGAGCTCCAAGCAGGATGTGGTGGCTCTATCAACTACAGAATCAGAATATGTCGCCGCCTCATTGGCAGCTCAAGAAGCTGCATGGTTAAAGAAATTCATTGCCGATCTAGGGGTTGTCCCTCCATTCAGGACCCCCTAGAGATCTTTTGTGATAACGAGGGTGCGATTGCACAAATCAAGGAACCCCGTGCTCATCAAAAGACTAGGCATATTGAGCGGAGATTCAACTACTGTCACAGCTTGTTCAAGCTGTGATTTTATGTATGTTTAAGTATTGCAATAGCTTGTCCATTCACATAAGAATGATCCTCATGATTTGGGTTTGTTTTTCATAACATATGAACATATAGAAGATAGATTTTCAGCTTTAAAAATCGTTTTAAAAGCCATATTTCCGCTGCGTTTTTCAGAGTTTAAAAGGTTAAACATGGATTTTATGTTCTAGCAAACCCGTCATGTATGTATGTATGTATGTATGTGTGTATGAATGTATTTATGTATGTATGTATGGGTGTATGTATGTATGTATGTATGTATGTATGTGTGTATGAATGTATTTATGTATGTATGTATGGGTGCATGTATGTATGGATGTATGTATGTATGTATGTATGTGTGTATGAACGTATGTATGTATGTAGGACTGCATGTATGTATGTGTATATGTATGTATGTATGCATGTATGTATGTATGAACGTATGTATGTATGTATGTGTATATGTATGTATGTATATATGTATGTATGTATGTATGTATGTATGTCTGTACGTATGTATGTATGTATGTATATATGTATGTATGTATGTATGTGTGCATGTATGTATGTATGTATGTATGTATGTCTGCATGTATGTATGTGTATATGTATGTATGTATGTATGTATGAACGTATGTATGTATGTACGTACGTACGTACGTATGTATGTATGTATGTATGTATGTATGTATGTATGTCTGTATGTATGTGTATATGTATTTATGTATATGTAGTATGTATGTATGTATGTATGTATGTATGTATGTATGTATGTATGTATGTATGTATGTATGTATGTATGTATGTATGTACCTATGTATGTACCTATGTATGTAGGTATGTATGTATGTATGTATGTATGTATGTATGTATGTACGTATGTATGTATGTATGTACGTATGTACGTACGTACGTACGTACGTATGTATGTATGTATGTATGTATGTATGTATGTATGTATGTATGTATGTACCAATGTATGTACCTATGTATGTATGTATGTATGTATGTATGCATGTATGTATTTATGAATGTTGGGTTTGTTGGACCTTAGTCTAACAGGATTAACCTTTAAACTATGAAAAACGCAGCTGAAGTAACCTTAATGTTTATCATTAATAATCTGAAAATGAAGGCTTATTTCATAACAACAACAAACCCAAGAACATAAGGATCTTATATATGTGTTTGAACTAGTTATCACCAACATAACAACCCAAAATAGACATACAACTACCTTTAGCAAGCTGCTGAAAACGTGATGAAGGAACAAAATGAGCTTCTTGATGACCAAAACACCAAGAATAGTGTCCTCAAGCATTCATACCCACAAGCCTCCAAGAAAACACCATCTTTGCTTGGATTTGAGCACCAAAAATCGGTCAAAGAAGCTGCTGAACTCTTGTTCCAGCCGTGAACAACCAACAAGGGCGCTGGACCCTTTTCAGCTTTGAACTCTTTCTTCCATAAGAAGAGTTGATGTTCTTGTGACCATTTTGCATGTTTGAGAGAGAGAGAGATCTGAAATGAGAGTGTGTGTGTTTTTCTTGGAGAGAGTTTTTCTCAAGACATCCAAAGAAAACATAAGGAGTTGGGTACCAAAGGGCGCGGCCGAAACCCCTAAAACCTTTGGGATTTTCCCCCCAAAACTTTTTAATCAATGTTAAAATGTTTGATTAAATATAGATATATAACTAACCTTTTAATTATATATCATATATACACACTCCTATTATTTGATTAAATTTAACAAATTGAAACAACATTACAAATAACGTCCATGAACAAAATATCCATAGAAGTTGTTCAATCTCATATGCAACTTATTTAGAAAACCCATTTTCTAACTTGGTATATTTATTTAATTGCATGATCATATCTCATATCCAAATTGGACATAGCATCTTGGTATATGGTTAGCCTACAGGGGTCAACCATATAGCATCCATTCTTGGAATATTCATATCTTTTAGATGGAATACTAACTTTACCAGATTTGTGAACGTTGTGTGTGTATTGATCAACCTCTTGACTATCATCAACAACCTCTTGTTGATATCTAGTGTCAACCATAATTGTATAAGCTTGTGGATCTTGATCCTTATCAAGTTCCATAGTTCTATATATTACTCCTTCGATAAGGAACTCGGTTTCCTAGAACTTAGCCTTTCGAGCAATAAATACTTTTGCTCTGTTAAGTCAAAGAAACAGTATCCTATACAGTCTCTAGGACATTCAACTAATCTACACTTTCTTGGTCCGGTTCATATATATAATATGAGCCTTAAAGAGCAATGCGAAAACCAAAAATAAAGATGGTAAGCTCACAGCCATAATAAATTGAACCATATCCAAATAGGGTTCAGTTTCTCCTTTATCAAAATGAAGAACATAGATAGTTATATAGAGTTGATTTTCTACTTTATTATTGAAGATTTTGAACATTTCAAAAGCGTTATATTTATGTGTCATCAAGTGCACACAGTTATAGCGACGGTAATCGTCGGTAAAAGTAATGAATTATCTTTCTCCAATCTTTGTCATTGTCTTAAAAGGACCACATACATCCAAATGTATCATTCCTAATAAGTCTTTTGGTTCACACTTATCAAATGAAACATTTTTATTTGTTTCCAAAAGACCATTCTTTTGAAGTGTTTGAATCCAATTCTTGATTATGTGACCAAGATGACAATGTCAAAGATAATAATAACTTAAACCCATTTTAAGTTTCTTGTGCTTAATGTGTATAATTAGTTATTATAGGACGAATTATCATGAACCAATTCATGGATATCATTAAAAGGCATATCCTTAGAATGAAATACATCATCCATAAAACTTAATACCATTATTTACAAACTTTAAATCATGATCATATTGTTTTAATAGGAAACATTAATTATGTTCCTAGTCAACTAGGTGCATACAAAATGTTTTGAGAACAACTTCCAAACCATTTGAAAGTCTCAAAATAGAGTTTCCCTACTTGAAGCGCACATTTCTTTTGAACCCTTTTGCAACAATTGCAAGTATGAGTCTCACATCCGGTATCCAATACCCATGTGTTTGAAGAAATGACATTTAATACAATGTGTGAATCATGGAGATTGTATTTGAGGTTCGCCCAACATCCCTCTTATCTTTCAACTCCTTGAGATAGGAATATCCTATCTCTCCATACTCAAAGCATGGATCGTTCTCTGTTACCTTAGGCTTCATAAGTTTAGTTTTTAGAGGTTTCGCTTTAACCTTTGCTTTGATGTATTCCTTTCCTTTGGCAACAGTTGCCTTAGGATCGGGATTGACCATTTCTTATAGCCTCCCTTATTGATCGAGAGAATAGGTAGAACTTCTCTACCCATCCCTGCCTCGGTTGCTTCGAGCATTGTGTGAAGTTCACCATGCTCTTGTCCTACCCATTCATATTATAGTTTGTTATGAATGTCTCAAACGTTTAGTTTGGCAATCAAGGATCAAATCCTTGGCCAACTACTTTGAGACAGGACATTTAAGCTTCTTGAGGCTATCAATGTGGCCTTTCATCTTAAGAATACATAAGATGATATCGATTGGGTTTCTGCCATGTGACATGCATAAAGTGCTCGAACCGTTTCGAAGCAATATACTAAACTGTGTTGAAGGAACATTTCCTTCAAATAGATTATCATGTCATATGCCCCATGATGCTCCAAACCCTTTTGGAGTTCAGGAATCATATTCCCAACATGAGGTAGGATACTAGCACAGAATCCTTAGTGTGCCTAAGCCAATCGTCAAAAGGCCTTAACATCAACAGCATTGGTTGGTGAGGTAGGGATCGTCAAGGACATAGGCCTTTACTCATTCTTGAGAACGATTCTCAGTTTCAAAATTGAGTCCATAAGGTAATTATGGTTAGGACTATCCCTCTCAAGAATATCTCAGTGATAGGGAAGGGACGATCGGGGTGGTAGCGTAATAGTTAGCGGTCATCACTACAATAATGACAAAGTTCTTTTTAGTATTTCTGATAAATGTATTTTAATCGTTAATACCCTTAAATGTCTCATAGACAATTAAAAATTAAAATCTAGAATCCAACGTTACATTTAATAATGGTTAGGTGACCTTTAGCCCATTATTTAAATTAACAAGGTAGTCAGCATTGACAATTGCAACCTATTGCAACTTCTAGTCTTATAGATCGTTAAACATCATATGTTTAGTCGGCATGTTTAATCCCATCAACACCATTGTACGCCATGCTTCGGTGACCCTAATCACATGGTTTCTGTTGATACATGTATGTCCCTAGATCATGATATGAAATGTATAGATCTTGTTTATCTAATTCTGGTGTAATTGGATATGATTAATGAAATGGTATTAGTTATTGTGATTTGTAATGATTAATATTTCATTAAAGAGTTGATATAAAATTGTTTAATTAGGTTAGTGATGAAAGTATTGATCTGCCCAAGATTCATATTAAATTGATGTGGCTAGTGTAATATGATCCAAGTCGGGTCATACCCAATAACAAGCCAAACAAACACCAAAAGGTATTTTATTTGTTGATAAGATCACACAAAAAAAAATAATGACACCAATTTCAAAAATTGAATTTTCCAAATTATTGCTTTAGTAGATGAACATCATTAGATAGATAATTTGTTCATAAAAGATTATTTGTACATTATTTAAATTAGTTAAACAATGGCAAATAATAGTGTGTGTTAGTGATATAAAATTAAAATGGTTTTAATTTTATAAAACAAGGGAGGTGATTGTATAATTTTATAAAATGATTTGAATTGAGAGGGAAAAGAAAAAGGGGGACCATTTTCGGCCGCCCCCTTGGTCTTGAATACCCCATATTTTTAGTTCCAAGACATGCAAGTCTTGGACACTTACACACTCATTCATTTCAATCACATCCAAGAACACACACACAACTAAAGCTCTCTCTCTACTCTCTCCTCTAACTCACGGTTTTGGGCAAAAGGAAGGATTTTTCCAGCAAACAAAAGGTTTTGTAGCTGGAAATTGGTGTAAAAGATCCTAGCATTCAAGGTGATTTGTTAGTAGGCTTGGGGTATGCTATCTTGAGAACTTCTACCTTGAAGTTTAGCCACAAGAACACATCCTTTTCATCTCTTTAATCTCGGTTTTCTGCAGCTCTTAGGTTGTGTTCGTACATTTTATGTTTCTTTCATTGTATGCATTTTGTATAATCCATGGCTTTGGGGTTATTATAAAATGGGTTTTATAATCAGATCTTAATATGTTTTAAAATTTTATTCCGCTGCGTTTTCATATAAATCATGTTGTATGAAGCTTTGATAAACATGTTAAAACCCCAACAATGGCATCAAGAGCCACTTATACATATGCATACATGTATTACCTTTGCTTTCTTTTGGACTGCCCAAACCGTGGGTTTAAAGGCTATTTTGGTGCCCCCTTTGATGTTTTAAAGATGCTATATTATGCATATTAGGATCTTTAAGACTCTAGTTTATTAGATTATTGTTTGCTTGGACTAAAACCCATTTGTTCTTGGTTTATGTTGGCCAAAAACATGGGTTTTAAGGGGCTGCCAAAAATCGACTTCTTATATATGTTTGGATATATTGTTGTTGTTTATGCATAACAAAGCCTAGACCCCTTGGATTGTATGATTGATTGTCATGTTGTATTCTTTTGGGCATGTAATAATTTATTTTGTTTCAAGTCTAGTCTTGTAATTTATTTATTCACATGGTTTGTAATAAATAGATTAGGAGTTTATCTTTACTAGTAAAATGTATTAGGATACATATCTTGTAAGGAAGCTCAAGATCAAGACTTGAAGAAAAGGTGGACAAAGAGGATGCTTGAAGTTATGGATTCAAGTGGGAGTCTTTTTTGGGTCAACCATGTGTCATGTTCTTAACCCTTAGGACAAGACCATTTGACACACTTGTTTTGGCTAAACAAGTGTGCTCAATTTAGTATGCTTTGTTATGCATATTTGAATGTTTTGTTTAATTTTGGTTGAATGCATATGATGATGTTTGTTTTGAATATTTGGATGTGATTAACAAACCATCAACTAAAACAAACTATAAACGAGTAATTGGTTCTCAAATCATTAAGCATAAATAGAATGTTTCTAACAAGGAGTTAATGGTTTGTAAAATAAAAGGGGTTTTATTTAAAAGAACCAATAGGGTACCATATGGTTGAATGCATACAATCATATGGTACATAGACTTTTCTTAACAAGAATTATGAAATTGTATATCCCTTTTTGAAAAACAAGTTAAGCACCATCCTTTTACACAACACTTAGGTTACTTGCAAACTCTTAGTGGGATAAAGGTCACCTAACCACTTTGAGGGAACTTGTAACTTGAGGTGAGAATACCATGTTTGTGGGATAAAGGTCACCTAACCACTTATGTAGTAAACTCACACGTGTGTGTAAGTAGGACGACTTGATTTATAAAATATATTGAATGGATCACCTAAAATGTGTTTTATAAAAGGTGTTGATGGGGTAAACATGCCGTTATAAACATAAGATGTTCAAACGATCCCATACCACTAGAAGTTGCAATGGGTTGCAATTGTCATTTATGACTACCTTGTTTATTTAAATAATGGGATAAAGGTCACCTAACCAATATTTAAATATAACGTTGGATTCTAAAATTTTATTTATTAATAGTCTATGAGACATAAAGGGTATTAATAAATGAAATATATAATTATATCAACGATTACTAAAATGGACTTTGTAAAATCTTGTAGATGGCCGACCACAACAACGCTAATAACGATGTACCAAACCAAAACAACCAATCTCTTAGGGCGATCCTTCAAAGGGATCGTCTAACGCCTAACAACTTCATGGATTGGTACCGCAACTTGAGAATTGTTCTCAAGCAAAAAAGCGGGCCTACATCCTTGATGATCCCATCCCCGATGAACCTAACGAGGAGGATGTGGAGGCCTATAATGATTGGGTAAAGTATGTAGAAGACTCCGTCCAAGTCTCTTGCCTTATGTTGGCAAGTATGACACCTGAACTCCAAAAGGAGTATGAGCTCCATGGAGCCTATGACATGATCACTCAGTTGCGGGAAACGTTCCAGCAACAAGCTAGAGTGGAGCGCTTTGAAACGGTTCGAGCACTTCATGCATGTCGGATGGAGGAATCCCAATCAGTTTCATCTTATGTTCTTAAGATGAAAAGCCACATCGACCGCCTTCAAAGGCTAAATTGTCCTGTCTCAAAGGAGTTGGCCACGGATTTGATCCTTAATGGCCTAACTAAAAGGTTTGAGGCATTCGTCATGAATTACAACATGAACGGATGGGACAAGAGCATAAATGAACTTCATTCGATGCTCAAATCAGCTGAGGCGGGAATGGGTAAAAAGGTTTACACCGGTTCTCACCATCAATGAAGGTGGGAGAAGGAAGAGGCCTCTACCCCCCCTAAGGCAAATGTTGCCAAAGGAAAAGGGGCACGTTTGGGAAAGGGGAAGATGGTTGTTAGGGCGGAACCTCCAAAACCCAAGGAGAAGAAGCAAAAGGTTGCTGTGAACGACCCATGCTTCAAATGTGGTGAGATAGGGCATTGGATGAGAAATTGTCCGGTCTATCTCAAAGAGTTGAGAGAAAAGAGGGATGCGGGGCAAACCTCAGGTATAATATACATGATACATATAGAATTAAATGTTATTTCTTCTAACACATGGGTATTAGATACCGGATGTGGAACTCACATTTGCAATTTGTTGCAGGGGTTCAAAAGAAATGAGCATTATGAGAAAGGGGAAATAAGTCTCTTCATGGGCAATGGTGCAAAGGTTCATGTGGAAGCCCAAGGAGACTACATTTTGAAACTTCCAAATGGTTTGGAAGTTATTTTATGTAATGTATTATATGCTCCTAGTTTGACTAGGAACATAATTTCTGTTTCCCGTTTAAGACAATATGATTATGATTTCAAGTTTGTTGACAATGATATTCATGTTTCTTTAAATCATGTATTTTATTTTAAAGCTATACCTTGTAATGGTATTTATGAATTGGTTCATGAAAACGCAACATATGATAGCTCAATATACCAAGCAACCACAAAAACTTAAATTGGATTTGAGTGATACCTACCTTTGGCATTGTCGTCTTGGTCATATAAACAAGAAACGCATACAAACACTTCAAAAGAATGGTCTTTTAAAAACAAATGAATGTGTTCATTTGATGTATGTGAATCTTGTTTACAAGGAAAGATGACTAAGGCACCCTTTAGTGGAACTAATGAAAGGGCAAAAGATTTATTAGGTATCATACATTCGGATGTATGTGGTCCTTTTAAGCCAATGACTAGGAATGGTGAAAGATACTTCATTACCTTTACCGATGATTATAGTCGCTATGGGTACGTGTATTTATTAAGACACAAAGATGAAGCTTTTGAAATGTTCAAAATCTTCAAGAATGAAGTAGAAAATCAACTCAACAAATCAATTAAAGTTCTCCGCACCGATAGAGGTGGTGAATACCTAAGTGATGTTTTTCAAGATCATCTTAGGAATTGTGGGATTGTCTCACAACTCACTCCACCTGGAACACCACAACATAATGGTGTGTCTGAGAGGAGGAATCGAACCTTATTGGATATGGTCCGATCTATGATGGCTAGAAGCACATTGCCTCTATCATTTTGGGGTTTCGCTTTGCTCTCCGCGGGTCGTATTCTGAATATGGCCCCAACCAAGAAGGTGGAAAAGACACCTTTTGAGATATGGCATGGAAGTTCCATCCCTATCATACTTAAGGGTTTGGGGTTGTGAGGCTTATGTTAAGACTCCCACCCCAAACAAATTAGAAGTCCGATCCACCAAGTGTATCTTTGTTGGATATCCTAGAGATTCTATGGGATATTATTTCTATGATCCACTGGAACAAAAGGTGTTTGTTTCCAGAAAGGGTGAGTTCTTAGAAGCCAAGTTCCTTATGGAAGGAGCTAGTAATAGAACAGTGGATCTTAAGGAGGAACAAGAACCACAGCCTAATACACGTTTGGTTGAAACTAGCACTCAACATAAGGATGTTGAGGATGATCAAGCGGTTGATCAATACACACAAAACGTTCGCAGAAGTGATAGAACAAGTAATCCACCTGAAAGATATGGATTTTTTATGGATGGATGCTACGTGGTTGACTCCGATGAACCAACCACATATCATGATGCAGTGTCCAATTCGGATTGTGACAAATGGCTTGAGGCCATGAACGTTGAGATGCAATCCATGTATGACAATCAAGTTTGGGAACTTGTTATACCACCTCCTAATTCCAAAGTAGTTGGAAGTAAGTGGGTTTTCAAGAAGAAAACCGATATGCATGGAAACTTGGATACTTACAAAGCTAGACTTGTAGCAAAGGGTTTCACTCAAACTCAAGGGGTTGATTATGATGAAACCTTCTCACCTGTTGCAATGCTTAAGTCTATAAGGATATTGTTTGCCATAGCAGCTCATTATGATTATGAGATTTGGCAAATGGATGTCAAAACCGCTTTCCTAAATGGATATCTTGAGGAAGATGTCTATATGGTTCAGCCTGAAGGTTTTGTTGATCCAAAACATCCTAACAAAGTATGCAAGTTAAAGAAATCAATCTATGGATTGAAACAAGCATCGAGAAGTTGGAATCACCGTTTTGATGATGAAGTAAAGAAATTTGGCTTCATCAAAAACGCTGATGAGGCTTGTGTGTATAAAAAGGCTAGTGGGAGCACAATAACCTTCCTAGTATTGTATGTTGATGACATACTACTATTTGGAAATGACATTCCAACCATGGAAGGTGTAAAAACCTGGCTTGGAAGTTGTTTTTCCATCAAGGATCTTGGTGAAGCCGCTTATATTCTGGGAATAAAGATCTATAGGGATAGATCAAGGCGGCTGATTGGTTTGAATCAAAGTGCATACATTGACAAAATCTTGAAAAGGTTCAAGATGGAAAACTCTAAGAAAGGTACTGTACCTATTCAAAGAGGGACAATATTGAGTACAACTCAATGTCCAAGCTCCAAGGAGGAGCAAAATAGGATGAAGGCAATCCCATATGCATCTGCTATAGGATCCATCATGTATGCAATGATATGCACTAGACCGACGTGTCATGCGCTTTAAGCATGACAAGTAGATACCAGCAAAATCCTGGTGATAGTCATTGGATGGCTGTCAAGAACATTCTGAAATACCTAAGGAGGACTAAGGACATGTTCTTGATCTACGGGTCTGGTGAAGAGGAACTGGTTGTAAAAGGTTACACGGATGCGAGTTTCCAAACCGATCGAGATGATTCACGATCTCAATCAGGGTACATCTTTATTCTGAATGGGGGAGCTGTATCTTGGAAAAGCTCAAAGCAAGAAATCGTAGCGTTGTCCACTACAGAGTCAGAATACGTCGCCGCTTCAATGGCAGCACAGGAAGCTGCATGGCTGAAGAAATTCATAGCCGATCTAGGGGTAGTCCCTTCCATTCAGGATCCCCTAGAGATCTTTTGTGACAACGAAGGTGCGATTGCTCAAATCAAGGAACCTCGTGCTCATCAAAAGACTCGGCACATTGAACGGAGATTCAACTACATAAGGGATGAAGTTGAAAAAGGAAAGATATGTATTCGCAAAGTCCACACTGATAAAAACATTGCGGATCCACTCACAAAACTCCTTGAAAAGGCAAAGCATGAAGGTCATGCTTGTGCCATGGGACTTAGATATTCTAGTGACTGGGTTTAATGTTGTACTTTATATTTGAATATTGGAACTTATGTTATTTGACTTAATTACATGGTTATAATATTCATTTGTTCTTCTATTTTAGCGTGTTTAAATCCGTGAATAAATAAGTTATTCTAAACGTTCGTAGTCGATCATACTTGTGGGAACAATTATGAATGTAAGACTATAATGAACTTGGATTGGTTGATATTCATAAGGTATGAATATAGAGCAAGAGGTTGCTAGCAAGGTTCATTGATATCTATGGGATATAGATATTGGACTGACCCGCACTCAATTATTTCTGCATGGAATCTTGCTGATTAGTCATAAGAAATTTTGAGTAAAGGCGAATATCATTGTATCCTCAGACCTGAGATACATATTGGGTCTTGATATTCACCAAGTATTGTACTTTGACTTAGTTCTTTGCTGTTCTGAAAAGGCAGTACATAAGGTTGAGTTCAGGTATAACATGAGGTGATTGTGAGAGACGTATGTAATCAAGATGGAATTTGTTCCTCTTATTCGTTGAGAGTTAGATGTCTAAGGCCTGCTAAGTTAAATCATCAGAGAATGACAATTCTGTGTCTCTTGGATTTAACATGACATCTGCAACAAAAGGATAGATGATTAATTCACCTAAAACATATTCAAGTAAGGTACTTGAAAAGGATAATGTTATTGAATGGCACTTAGTCATATACATTAGGGGTAGCAAACCGTTGCTAGGCGTTATTTGCTGCTTGCATCAATCTTCTATAAATCTTGTGCAAGTGGGAGATTGAAAGTATTGATCTGCCCAAGATTCATATTAAATTGATGTGGCTAGTGTAATATGATCCAAGTCGGGTCATACCCAATAACAAGCCAAACAAACACCAAAAGGTATTTTATTTGTTGATAAGATCACACAAAAAAAAATAATGACACCAATTTCAAAAATGAATTTTCCAAATTATTGCTTTAGTAGATGAACATCATTATAGATAATTTGTTCATAAAAGATTATTTGTACATTATTTAAATTAGTTAAACAATGGCAAATAATAGTGTGTGTTAGTGATATAAAATTAAAATGGTTTTAATTTTATAAAACAAGGGAGGTGATTGTATAATTTTATAAAATGATTTGAATTGAGAGGGAAAAGAAAAAGGGGGACCATTTTCGGCCGCCCCCTTGGTCTTGAATACCCCATATTTTTAGTTCCAAGACATGCAAGTCTTGGACACTTACACACTCATTCATTTCAATCACATCCAAGAACACACACACAACTAAAGCTCTCTCTCTCTCTCTCACTCTCTCCTCTAACTCACGTTTTGGGCAGAAAAGGAAGGATTTTTCCAGCAAACAAAAGGGTTTTGTAGCTGGAAATTGGTGTAAAAGATCCTAGCATTCAAGGTGATTTGTTGGTAGGCTTGGGGTATGCTATCTTGAGAACTTCTACCTTGAAGTTTAGCCACAAGAACACATCCTTTTCATCTCTTTAATCTCGGTTTTCTGCAGCTCTTAAGGTTGTGGTTCGTACATTTTATGTTTCTTTCATTGTATGCATTTTGTATAATGATCCATGGCTTTGGGGTTATTATAAAATGGGTTTTATAATCAGATCTTAATATGTTTTAAAATTTTATTCCGCTGCGTTTTCATATAAATCATGTTGTATGAAGCTTTGATAAACATGTTAAAACCCCAACAAGTGATTGGTTGAATGTTTACATATAATGTTTACTAATTATCATTCAAACCTAACATAATGAAGTTCTCATGCGATGGCCCATGTGATGGACCATAAGCATGAACAATTCATAAGAATGACTCGTCACACGACTGAACCGCGTGACTGGATTAGTCGTATGACCGACACATAAGATTGGCTCAGTCGCACGACTGAACACTCAGTCGTGCGGATGAAACAACCGCAGGGTTCAATCGCACGACTGAACCATACTAATGGTTTAGTCGCACGATTGAATAATACCAACCTATAAATACAACCAAATTTGTGAAAAATAAAAACACTCGATTAATTACGATTCTAGACATACCCTAGCCGTCCAAAGCCTCCCAATTCGTTCTCCAAGTTCACAGAACATATTAAATCGATTCCCAATCGATTTCTCGTTAGTTTCAATTCCTGATTGATTCTTCGTGTGTTCTCACTGATTGGATCGCCAATCAAATAGGATTCTGCACTATTTGATCTGGTTTACAGCTAATCTCCAGGTATTTCGTTCAAATACAAGGTCCTTACAAGTGGTATCAGAGCTTTGGCTCTTGATTACGTGTGATTCAATCAAGATTGATAAAAAGTTTGTGTTTTTGCACTAAAAACGCAATCTTTTGTGTCAAGTGATCTTGGATGTTCCCTGCTGATCAAAGTTTGGTTTCTATGGACTTAGGCGATTAGACCTTGCGAAATTTTGAATGTTTTGGCGCTAAAACACGTTTAACCTAGAAATTTTCGCAAAACACAGCTTTAGTCGCACGAGTGAGCCATTCGCACGACTGGACCTCATTCGCATTGCTCAGACGCACGATTGGACATAGTCGCATCTCCATTCGTACAAATAAACCTTTCGGGCATAGTGTTCATACGTATCAGATTCATTCGCACGACTGAACTAATCACTTAGTTCAGCAACACGATTGAACCAGTCGTAGAGTCCATACGCACGACTAGTCCATTCGCACCCTTCAGTCGCCCCAGTGACAATTTTTTTATTAGACTTAAAGTTATTCGCAATGGAAGATCAAATGTCAGCCTTTACTGCTGGGCCTGCTGGGAAGGACTCTAGAATCCAGAACCTACTGTTACTTGAGAGTGAGGTGGATAATCATAATAAACCACCAAAGCTTTTAACGTTAGATGAGTTTCCCCACTAGAAACAACGTTTTGAGATCTACCTCAATGGAGTGGATCCGAATGTGTGGGAAGCCATCAAGATTGGATACAGTACGCCGGTGGGAGCCGATGGAGTAAAGCTAACCTTAGGAGGGATGATAGACGCGCAGAAAGTCAAATATAATGCAGAGAACAGGGTTTATGCATTGATTACACAGTCTATCCCTAAAGACATATTCCACCAGTACTCAGAGAATAAGCAGTCCAAGAAACTATGGGATGAGCTAGAAAAGAGGTACGACGGGAATGCTTCGTTGAAGGCAATCAAGGCTATGGAGTTAAAGAAGAAATTCGATAACTTCTCATCGATGGGAAACAAGATTTTGGACGATGTTATAGATAGATTCTACCATCTGATGAGTGAACTGCATACACATGGGGTGGCTACTACCATGGAAGAGAAAGTTACTAATTTTGCAAACGGGTTGCCTGAAAAATGGGCTTCATTCGTGTCTAATCTTAGACAGAATGGAATGCTAGTAAAACTGGATATTAGGGACTTCATCGTTAAGTTGCGAGAAGAATCACTTAGGATGAAGTACAGAGATCAGAAGTCTACGTACAATCAAAATCCAGCTTTATACAATGCCACACCTCAAGCTAAGACATCTGGAGCACCTCTCCAGACTGCATTTGTGTCTAGCTCATCGGGTCCTACACATGCACCTCCTACAGGTCTTTCAGGTTCAGACAAGTCGGGACTTCCTTGTTCCCACTATATTGGATCCGAAGCAAGTGCTACTAAACTGAAGACCGAGAATCTCAGTAATGTGACTATGGAAGTAGCTCGAGAACACATGGATCTATTGGCCATAATGGTCCATTCTTATGATGAACTTATTGATAGAAAGATCGGAAACTACCATCTGGCAGACGAGGACTACGAGCAGGTGGACGAAATAGAGCTTGAGAGAATGGATATAATGTGGGCTTTAGCTAGTCCTGTCCGGAGGGCAAAGAAGTTTGTAAAACAACCGGACAGAACTTAGTAGCGACTAAGGATACCACATTTGGCTTTGACAAGAGCAAAGTGACCTGCTTCAACTGTGGAGAGAAGGGGCACTTCAAAAGAGAATATGTCAAGCCTAAGAAGACGGGTAACGGGAAACCGTTCTCATCCTTCACTCGTCAAGACAAGCAAACTGCGAGTTCTACTTCATCAAGCAAGGACTCAAAAGCCTTGACTGCTCATGATGATGAAGGACAGGATTGGAGCTTTAGGTTTGTCTCACCAGGGGAATCAAACATTGCAAGTGTAGAAGATATTGATAGTGATTCCGCTAGTGAAGGAGATCTAGCAGTTGAGATAGCGATGTCACATAGTGAAGAAGCAACTGCAATCGAGGTCAGTTACAAATCAAAAGCGAAGACTACCATGTCAGAGACAGAAAAGACAGAAGCACCAGAACTAGAGACATCTGATGCTGCATTGATGGCAAACGCTTCTGAATCAACTCAGGTAAGTACTACTGACACAATGTTTAATAATCATGCTTGTTCTGATTGTGATACCTTAGGAATAGGATAGATGGTAAATTTGACTGGTTATTAGATCATAATGATAACTTAGTAAAAGATTTGCAACTATGCACTGAGGCTAATAGGGTTTTAAAACAAAATGAGCACAGTTATAAAGAAAAGATAGACCTTTTGACTAAACAGCTTAGGGAAACTGAAGTAGTTGCCTTTAACCAAGCTAATGACATTAGGTATTATCTAAACTCCCTAGAAGACACTAAGAAGCAATAGGCAGTTCTAGAAGCAAAAGTAAATTCATTAAAACAGAAACTGCATAGTTGGACTAGTTCTTCACACATAGTCCAACACGTAGTGAGAGAAAGGAACAACGGGGAGGGATTGGGTTATAACGTTGTTCCACCACCACCTGAGACTTTGATGAACACTAAGACTAGACCAATAAATAGTAATCCCATCAAGGATCATGTAGTGTCTACACATCTTGTTAGTGATCCAGATTCCTTATGTTCATCTATTGACTCTGGAAACAAACAAAAGGAGGCCACTTCAAAGGCAAAGGGTAAATTGCCTTGTGTTAATCTGGAAAAGGAATTTGAAAAGGTTAACTTAAACTCAGGGTCAAACAGAGTCAAATCAGAACCTAAAAGGACTTCTAAGGATAATCTTTCCCATACTTCAAGTCAAAAACCAATTAACCAAAAAGAAAAGGATGTTAAACAGGTTAAAATAGTTAACTTGGTTAAACCAATGAAAACAACCAAAGAACCAGAGTCAAAACCTAAAGTGAGTTATGTTACTAGAGTGTCTCATATCTCTCCACAAAGAAAGTTTAATCATAAAGTTGATAGCAGGACGTGCTACAACTGTGGAGAATGTGGACACATTGCTTCCACTGTCCTTATTATTAGACCCCTAGGAAGAAGATTGAACTTCTGGACTCAAAACCTAGGTCTTCTAAGAGGAGCTCTTTAACTCCACCTAGAAGAACTAGTGAATAGAAAGTTCAACCCGTTAGCCAGTCGATTGTTTATCACAAACAGGCATTGCACAAATCTGGCTTATGGAAAGAAAAGTCAACTTCTGTGTCTGATAATGATGACAAGAAGGAACCTGAGATACCCTCACCTTCTAAGGGTCAATGGGTTGAATTTATGATGTGTGATGCCTCTAAGGAACCCAAGCCAATAAAGGCTTGGGTTCCTAACCCAAACTAATCCTTTACTTGGTGTATGCAGGGTGCTCGATACAGTGCTGAAACGAACACGTGGATAGTAGACAGCGGAGCATCCAGGCACATGACAGGAAACAGAGCTCTTTTAACAAACGTCAAGCAAATAAAAGGAGGGCATGTTTTGTTTGCTGGAAACAAGGGTGGCTATATCACCGCACAGGGAGAAGTGGGGAATCAGAAAGTTAGGTTTGATAAAGTGAACTACATTCAACAACTACAAAATAACTTACTTTCTGTTTCCCAAATATATGATAAGGAATTTAAAGTTATCTTCGACAACAAGAAGTGTTACGTACTAAAGAAAGACTACGTGATCCCAGAGGACCAAGTTTTGATGACTGCTTCAAGATATAAAGATCTTTATGTCTTGGATCTATCAAGAGCTTCTACAATGGATCATGAGGTTCAGTGCTTTCTATCTAAAGCTACTGAAAAGGACTCCATCTCCTGGCATAGGAGAATGGGACACATCAGTCAAAGGAAGATGAATAACTTGATTCACAAGGATCTGGTGAGAGGTGTTAATGTCAAGAACTTTCAGCTTCCTGTCTTTTATGTAGCTTGCAAGAAAGGTAAACACACAAAGAAGTCTCATATGGAGAAGAAAGTTAATTCAATAGAAATTCCTCTTGAACTTCTTCACATGGATCTGTTTGGTCCAGTCTGTACAAAGAGCATTGCAGGCGACTTGTACTGTTTTGTGGTCACCGATGACTACTCAAGGTTCACTTGGGTAATGTTTCTGAAATCCAAATCAGAAACATTTGAATCATTCAAGGAGTTGGTAACCACACTGGAATCTCTATACAAGCTGAAAGTTAGACAAGTACGCTCAGACAATGGAATGGAATTCAAGAACCAGTGGATGGAGGCATACTGCAAGGAAAAGGGAATTGTGCTTCAATTCACTTCTGCCTACACACCTCAGATGAATGGCGTTGCTGAGAGAAAGAACAGGGGCTTGATAGAGACGGCATGGACTATGCTGGCAGACTCAAAACTGCCGATCCAATTCTGGAATGAGGCAGTGGCAAATGCTTGTTATACACTGAATCGAGTCTGACAGTCAAGCGCCACGGAAAAACATGTTACGAGCTACTACAAAGACGCAAACCGAACTTGGAGTATCTCGAACCATTTGGCGCGCCGTGCACACTTCTGAAGAAGACACAAGAGGGTAAATTCAGCGAGAAGGAAGATGAAGGCATCTTTCTAGGATACAACATACTAAACAAGCGAGTTTACAACAACTCAACGGGTCTAGTAGAAGTGTGGTGTAATGTTGACGTTTAGCGATTCACCACACCACCTACTGGCAAAGGACCCACCTACTTCTTTGACTATGATGGATCTTCAAGTCATTCAACATTCCTCCCTCTCCCTCGGATGACGAATTAGCTACACGAATGATGTATGATAGCTTGAATCCACCAACATCTAGCTCACAGGGAGAATCATCTACTCAGTCAGGGGGAGTAGTCGACGACAGTGACTCCTCTTCTGAAGATGAAGCTGAAGAAGATAACTAGAACAGTCAGGAGGAACAGGTTCCAGTTCCTGAAAGTCCACAAGCATCTACTAGTGATGCACCTTCGACTTCAGAGCCTCAAACTCCAACTACCTCAGATGCAGAACCAAATGTTCATCATCTTGGCTCTGAGGTAGCTGTTCCTACTACTCCAGGATCACGACTAAATGTCTCTCATCCAATAGACAATGTCATTGGAGATGTCAGATCAGGAGTACAAACCCGAAATCAGTTATACTCAGCTGATTACGCCTCGGTTATGGAGAAGGGATATATTCATGATGGTGCCTATCGGTGTTTTGTCTCACAGGTTGAGCCAAAATATGTCAGTGAAGCACTAAATGATGAGGCGTGGGTGAGTGCAATGCAAGAAGAACTTCTTCAGTTCAAGAAGTTAGGTGTATGGACTCTGGTTGATAGACCTAAAGTTGCTAAGGTCATTGGCACCAAATGGGTTTTAAAATGCAAGAAAGATTACCAAGGGGTCATTATCAGGAACAAAGCTCGACTGGTGGTTCAGGGTTTTCGCCAAGTCGAGGGAATTGATTACAATGAGGTGTTTGCACCTGTGGCAAGGATGGAAGCCATTCGTATCTTCCTTGCCTATGCATCGTACATGAAGACTAAAGTCTATCAATTAGATGTGAAGAGTGCATTTCTTCATGGGGAAATCAGAGAAACAGTCTATGTCAGTCAACCTGAGGGATTTGAAGATCCTTATCATCGGGAGAGTCTACAAGCTCGACAAGGCTTTATACGAGCTTCATCAAGCTCCAAGAGCTTGGTATGAGAAACTCTCGACTCATCTTGTGAAACACGGCTTTCGCAGGGGAGTCATTGACTGCACGCTGTTCATTAAAGAAAAAGATGGCGACCTACTGCTCGTACAAATCTATGTTGATGACATAATTTTCGGTTCAAAGAACGAAGAGTTATGCAAAGAGTTTGAAGCAGTTATGAAGAAAGAGTTTTAGATGAGTGCTATGGGGGAGATGAAGATCTTTCTCGGGCTACAAGTGGATCAAACACCAAATGGTATCTTTCTACATCAGACCAAGTACGTAAGAGACATTCTCAATCGCTTTGACATGGAGAATGCATCTGCTGGCAGTACTCCCCTTGCTACGAATCACGACATAGCACCTGATGAAAATGGAGATCTTGTGGATGCCACGATGTACTGAGGAATGATTGGATCCCTCATGTATCTCTGCCTCTAGACCTGATATCATGTATGCGACATGTTTATGTTCTAGATATCAGGCTAAACCTAAGGTCAATCATCTGATCGGGGTCAAAAGGATTTTTCGCTATCTAAAGGGTACACCCACACTTGGGTTGTGGTTTCCTCGTGATGATGATTTTGAGCTCACAACGTATAGTGACTCGGATTACGAAGGCTGCAAGATGAACTACAAGTCTACATCAGCAAGGTGTCAATTCTTTGGAGAAGATTAATTACCTGGCAGTGTAAGAAGCAGACATCGGTTGCATTGTCAACCTGTGAAGCCGAATATGTTGCTGCTGCAAGTTGCTGTTCAAAATCATCTGGATTCAACAGCAAATGCGGGATTACGGTTTAACGTTCTATTCTACTCCTATTTTTGTAGATAACTCTGCTGCAATTGCAGTAACTAAAAATCCGGTCCAACATCCTAAGACCAAATATCGGTATTAATATCACTTCATACGAGATTGTTTTGAAAAGAACTTAATTGATGTGGTAAAAATTAATACTGATTTTCAACGCGCTGACCTCTATACTAAAGCCTTTGATAAACCACGTTTTCAATATTTGCTAGAGTCAACGGTGTTAAAAAGAGAAGTGAGGTTATTCCTGATGATGATCATGTGTGGTCCGATGTAGCTTAGTTAATTCTTCATTTTATTTGAGCTTATTTGGTTAAATTAGTCTGTTTAAAATTAAACTTATGTTATTCTGCTATTTATTAAAATCCAAAATAATGAAACCAGTTATGATTTTAGTATTTTAAGGGGAGAATAAGTCAGCAAGCAACATTAAAAAAAACCGAGGGAGAAGGAGTGGAAAGCTGATATAAGGTAGATCGTATCTGTGATATCGATTCAAACTCTTTGGAATATGATAGTACACAGGAACAAATCAAGAGGGACTTTGAAATTTTAATTTAGAAAAGGTGCAAAACATTCAAAGTATAAGTCTGTGTAGTCTAAGCAATATCAAAGGGAAGATGATAGAAAAACTGGTAACTCTAAAGGTAACACAATGAGAGTAGACCTAGAGGTTGCTACACCACAATTGATATGTCGGTAGA
The DNA here is from genome assembly GCA_025506515.1 of Flaveria trinervia. NCBI lineage: Eukaryota > Viridiplantae > Streptophyta > Magnoliopsida > Asterales > Asteraceae > Flaveria > Flaveria trinervia. The sequence continues at coordinate 78,741,621 of CM046444.1, read as the reverse complement.
TTCAACACAATAGATGATTAGACCTGACTCGTGATCTCAAGATCAAACTAAGTGGTTCAACTGACTGTGGGCTCCCATCTTATCGCTAGTTAACACAATCAACAATATTCCAATAAGGGGCAATGAGCATGTAAACGCCACAAATGTGTGCGGATGACCATAAATAGAGCAAAGCACCAGAAAAAAAGAAGAAAAATTCTATCAAGCTAATGACTTATGTTGTTGGTACATTTGGTGCAAAATAAAATTAAGCTGCTCTAATAAGGAGATAGGTTGTGCGCCTCTCTGTTGTGCGATGGCACTAACCTGAGGATAAGCAGAACCTAGATATTCTAGAATTCATTGTTGTTTGCCGCCTCTCTGCTGTGCGATGGCACTGACCTAAGGATTGGCTTCTCCTTGAAAGCTCTAAGAATAGTCTCTTCTTGTAAAAATAACCGTAGACCTCTCAAAAGCTCATGAGGAATGTTGATTACCATATAAGTGTGGGATTCACAAATGTTAGTTGAAATAAGTAAACCTAAATCTATCACCAGCTTAGGTCAAAAGTCTATGTATGGATTTAAGTGGACAAACATATTGACAATCATTGTGGGTGCAATTCTTGAAAGTTTGAATCAATGTGGTAATCTAAGAGTTTCAGTTTGATTGCCTAAAGTTGCAAATGTCTCTGGATTTACACCAACAATTGAGCATCAAAAGAGTTTCATAACAAGTCCAAACTGATTTGAAGTGCCTGTATGATTCCAAAATTGAATTGGTCCAGGTTTGCTAAATCTGAGTTAAAGCTGTCTATTCCAGAATCAAATCTGGTAGATTTCCATCTTGGATTTATCTCTCACAAAAAGCCAATAACAAGTTTTTATTGTATGCTAGTTTAGTTAGTCCTTTAGTTTTGTTTGTTTGCCGGACTACATCATGAAAATCAGTAAGGGATCAACTCACTAAAAGGGTCATGTCTGAGATGACCACATATGTGTTAAAAGCTAAATCAGTCACGTATGAGGTGATAAAAGGGTTCTCAAGTCAAAACGATCATGTCTAATATGATCAACTGCTCATAAAGTAAATTCTGCAATTAAAGGGATTTTAAAACGTTAAATATTCAAACTGGAGAAAAGTTAATAAATATGACCTATTCGCACGAATGGACCATCGTATGGACCAATCATACGAATGGAAGCTATTTGCGAATGGACCATGAATATGGACTATTCAACGAATGGCCATACGATTGGCCCAGTTGGATGATTAGAGGGAGAATGAGTGAGTCAGTCGCACGACTGAGATTCAGTCGGACGACTGAAGAAGGACGATTGAACCAATCGCACGACTGAGTCCACTCGCACGACTGAAAGGTGCATATGAGCTCAATCGCACGATTGAACCTAGGGTTGATATAAATAGAAGGAGAGTCGTCGCAGAGAGACTCACCACCTTCAAAAATCACCTGAATCGCATGTATTAATCCAACTCTGGAAAAATTTCAATCGATCGCAAAACCTCTGTTTCTTGATTATGACCAATCTACATTGACTTACAGGTAATTTATTGTATACATGCACTTCCATAACGTTCAATTTGATGAAAAACACAGTACATTCGACTCAAAAGTACCTGAGACTTAAGTGACCAAATAACCTACCTAAATGACTCAAACAACGAAAGTAACAAAGTTAGGTGGTTTAAGAATGAATTGCGAGTCAAATGAACCAGATAAAGATGTCTAAAACTAAAAATGGTGAAAAAGTAATTTTGAATCGAACAGTCTGTTCTTCATGCGAATGGACAGCATGATGAACTTCAGTCGCACGATTGAAGGGCTCAAACTGCCCATACGCATGGCTGAACCATGCATATGAAGTTTAGTCGCACGACTGATGTAACCGCATGAGGGTATATACATAGGAGGCTAATCGCACACTCCGAGATACGGATGAGTTCAATCGCACGACTGAATCCCATTCGTACGGTTCAATCGTATGACTGAACCCCTTTCGCACGGTTCAATCGCACATTTGAACTCCGTCGCACAATCTCAATCGCATGACAAAAAGATGTTCTTCAAGCTTAAGGATTTCATGAATTCTTAGTAAATGATACTAATGTTTACTATCTTTATGTAACAGATGGTGAGTAGATGGATCGTGAGCACAAAGCACAATATATGTGCTCATCTGGACTTAACATCCAGAAATGCTGCAGAATTCTCTGGCATAATCACATTTCTATTGAGATCACAGATTGCACATGCCATCTCTACCCCTTGCCCCCATATCGATCCATTCAAAAGCCTTTGGGAAGGCGCTACAGTTCATAGATCATCTGAACCTCACTACATCAAAAGTGCCATATTTGGCGAGGATATTAAAGTTTCAGAGGAGGATCTAAGGATTGTACTACAATTAGGGGATGACGCTGACTGTCCAACCGTTTACCCCCCCACTGTCAGAGGATGTTTTCTCAGAGCCAAATACTCTGGGGACATCAATTGGGGTACTCAACAAGAGTAAACTCAGTCCCCAGTTTAAATACCTTGCACACGTGCTGCTCAAGTGCATGGCTTCAAGAAAAGGTGGTTTTGATGAGCTGACGGACCATAGCAGAACGCATACGTTGCGTTGGTGCTGAACCATCCGTTCAGCTTCTCTAAGATGATCTTCACCTATCTGGTGGAGAACATCGAGGGGAAAGGGAAGGAAGCCTTCTGTATGTACCCAAGGTTTATGCAAATGATTATAGATCAGAAGCTTCCTTCCCTGCCAAAAGAAAAGGAGGATTCGGTAGTCTTAGAGGTAATGGATGGCACCACCCTGGGAAGGATGAAAGTATACCGGGGAAAGCAAGTGAAGCCTCCTGTCAGGAGGTTGTTTGGTCATCTTGCCAGAGAGGACTATGTGGTGCCGGAAAAGAGAAAGTGGCGTCACAAGGACAGTGACTCTGATGTGGAACAGATAGACCAACCCACTCATGACTCAGATGAGGATGACAGTGGGGATGCTGCTATTCCACTCAGAGGCACTGTGTCTGATTCTGTACCTCCAGTGTCCGTCACATCTGGAGAAGTAATTGAGTCAGCGGGATTTCATCATGATTTTGTTCTTGATGCGGAGGAGGAGGATGAATCGGATAAGGAGCCACTTACACGAACTGTGGGAAGGAAAGTTGTCCCCACAGAACATGGGTTAAGGGTGGTTGGTGAACACCCGAGAGAATCCGGAGATACAGATACTGACCCAACCTATGCTCCAGGGTCCTCAGGCGGGGTTGTAGGGGGAGCTTCCTCCTCAACTGGAACAAGGAGGAAGAGAATGGCCAAACCCCATGGCCAGAAGAAGAAGAAGCGTAGGGTGACCTTCATCACCACAACACATCCACCACAGCCACCACATCCACCATAGCCACCACATCCACCATATCTACCACAGCCACCACATCCACACAGCCACCACAGCCCAACATCCAATACATCACCACATCTACCACAGCCCCACCATACCTCCCACCACAGCACAGTTCTCTCCACCACCACATCCTTTACTCCTCATCACCTCCACAATACAGACCTATCTTCACTCGCCACCTCCACCACCAAGTCACACCAATCAATGCCCTCAGCCCATCCTCATACACTTATCGATCTCCTCTACCTCCAATCGAGGTAGAGGAATAGTTGTCAGCGCTTCAGAAGGTGATGCGCTTACTGGCGGCTGATGAGGAAAAAGACAGCTCAGATCCGCCAGCTTACTGACCTGACTGCTGTACAATCTCATAAAATTGCAGAGCAGGATCGAGTATTGAGGAGCAGGCCTAGCAGTTGGTGCTCAGAGCATCAAGAGGATGGACCAACTCCAAGCTCAAAGTGTCGCATCCAGTAAGCAAATAGAGGAGCTGGAGAAGGCAAGGAAGTTGATCCTGTTAAAACTGAAAGGGTCTAAAGAGGAGCCATTAAAGATCAGGGAAGGAGACAGAGATGAAGATGATGAAGATAGTGATGAGGATGATGAGAGTGCTACTGAGGATGATGAAGAAGCAGAAGGAGAGGATGCACATGCATCGGCCACTGCTACAGGTCAGGAGAAAGAAAAGGACAAAGAACAGACCAGATCAATCAGCTTCTACCTCTGCTCCTCCAAGTGATGAAACCATGATCCAGATAAAAGTAACGATTAGATGTTTATGTATTTATCTTCTTTTGTATTTGAATCATGTAATTGAACACAATGTATTTAATGCTTATATAACTTTAATGCTTTTCTGGTTGATTAACTACTAATGATTATGTGTGGAATGTTTAAACCAAACAGATCAATCTTACCAAAGAGATGAGTTTGATGTTGCCCTTTAGCAGGTTAAGTCTCAGCTAACGATGATACTTGATCTGCAAGGGATTGTCAGGAGGTCAGTGAATTACACCCCTGAAGAAGGGGAAATAATTCATGATCTAACTAATGAGCAACTCGCAGAGCTTTTCGAGCTAAATCCAGATGAAATAGTAAAAGATGCTCCGACATGCGATTCGACTAGTGACGAAGAGTTCAACGTGTTGATGATGTAGAGATCGAAGATGTCACTGCCGAGGAGTATCCTCAGTACGTTGACAATGAGGGTAATGTGGTTCCCAATCTGGGTGAATCCCTTGTCAGCGATACTATTGAGGTGCTGAATAATATGGATCAAGAAACAGAGAAAACAGAAGACACAACCCAACCTTCAAATGATGATGTTGACATTCAAAAGGCTGAGTGGGCTCCATGTTTTAAAGAAGTTAGAGCCCAACGTACTGCACCAAAGAAGGATTCCTACATGAAACTCTATAGAGTCAAGAAACATCACAAGGTTTCAGGAAGAATCATAGCATGGGCGTACTTTGAAGAACTCAATGCGTATGCAGTTAAGAGAGAACAAGGCATAGAGTACTTCAGATTCCCACATGATCTGAAGACCCTACAGGTTTTGAGCTCAACCAGCTGGCCAAACTAAAGCTTTTGTATGCTGACCCGAGGAAGATGTTAGGCTGGTTCGAGGCTGCCCTAAAGAAGGAGTACCACACTAGATGGGTTAACTTCAGACCTCAACAGCTTAGTAGGTATATCAGAAGGTCTGAGGTTGATGCCATTACTGGCAAGCCTAAGATAGTGTTAAGTGGAATCCTCCGCGCACAATGTCAAGAATCCCACTCAGGGAAATGCCACAGGATTTCACTCCACACTTTAAGTGGTGGTACTATGATTGGAGAACAGGTGAAGCGGTCATAGTCTTAGCAAAGAGGGACCTGGATACTATCAGGGTATTCGGCCCGATGTGGCTTACAAACTTGTCAGAAAGTGATGTATATACGCTATACAAGTGGCCACTGTTCTATGATACGAAGGATATTGTACAAGCCCTCCAGTTCCAGAAAGTTATACGACTCTGCTTCATGTTTGAGATTCACACGGGAGTCACAAAAGAGGAGAAGTACAAGAAATACAAAGAGGTTATGCAAAAACAGAAATATAGAGAGATCTCGGTCCAAGGGGGAGTTTGTTGATACATGTATGTCCCTAGATCATGATATGAAATGTAATAGATCTTGTTTATCTAATTCTGGTGTAATTTGATATGATTAATGAAATGGTATTGGTTGATTGTGATTTGTAATGATAATATTTCATTAAAGAGTTGATATAAATTGTTTAATTAGGTTAGTGATTGGTTGAATGTTTACATATAATGTTTACTATTTAATACATTCAAACCTAACATAATGAGTTCTCATGCGAATGGCCCATGCGAATGGACCATAAGCATGAACAACTTCATAAGAATGACTCAGTCACACGAATGAACCGCGTGACTGGATTAGTCGTATGATCGACACATAAGATTGGCTCAGTCGCAGACTGAACACTCAGTCGTGCGGATGAAACAACCGCATGGTTCAATCGCACGACTGAACCATACTAATGGTTCAGTCGCACGATTAAATAATACCAACCTATAAATACAACCAAATTCGTGAAAAATAAAAACCCTCGATTAATTACGATTCCAGACGTACCCTAGCCGTCTAGAAGCCTCCCAATTCGTTCTCCAAGTTCACAAAACACATTAGATCGATTCCAATCGATTTCTAACGTTAGTTTCAATTCCTGATTGATTCTTCGTGTGTTCTCACTGATTGGATCGCCAATCAAATAGGATTCCGCACTATTTGATCTGGTTTACACGCTAATCTCCAGGTATTTCATTCAAATACCAAGTCCTTACAGTTTCCAATTCAAGTCGTTCTACTTACACACACGTGTGAGTTTTCACATACAAGCGTTGGGTGACCTTTATCCCACAAGTACGTTAGACTCACCTCAAAGATACAACTTCCCTACAAGTGGTTAGGTGACCTTTATCCACACATATAGTCCCAAGTTTTCGAGTGTCGTGTAAAAGGATGGTGATAGACTTGTTACCAAAGGGATTTAAGTTTCCATTAATTTTAGACTTTGAAAACTTTATGTACCTTGTAAATGCATGCTTACAAATACTTGGTACCCTATGGTTCTTTTAAGAAAACCCATTTATTATGAGATCATTAATCCTTTTAATAACCAATTATTAACACTTAATGATTAGAGCCATTTTTTATATAGCTTGTTAAGATCATTTTTATTTAGATTGTTAATCATATCCAAATATCACACAATCATTCACAAAATCACAATCAAACAAGCATATAAATAAACACCCACATGTGCATACCATAGCTACTATATTGTGACCATACTTGTTCGTCATCACAAGTGTGGTCATTAGGTCTTTCCTAAGGGTTAATAAAAACACAAAATCGAGATCACAATGGATCTCCCACTAGATGTCGCATCGTATGCTTCAAGTCCACTTTGTGTCTTCCTTTTGTGCTTCCTTCCGAGCATCTTCATTTACATAATATATATCCTCATACATATATCTAGTAAAAGAGAAAACTCCTAATCTATTATTGCACTTGATGTATGTATGTATGTATGTATGTACCTATGTATGTATGTATGTATGTATGTATGTATGTATGTATGTATGTATGTGTATGTATGTGTATATGTATTATGTATGTATCTATGTATGTTATGTATGTATGTATGTATGTATGTATGTATGTATGTATGTACCTATGTATGTATGTATGTATGTATGTACCTATGTATGTGATGTATGTATGTATTATGTATGTATGTAAATATGTATGTATGTATGAATATATGTTTGTATGTACGTATGTATGTATGTATGTATGTATGTATGTATGTATGTATGTATTATATGTATGAATGTTGTATGTATGTATGCATGTATGTATGCATGTATATATGTATGTATCTATGTATGTATGTATGTATGCAGGTATGTATGTATGTATGTATGTATGAAAGTAGTAGTATGTATGTATGTATGTATGTATGTATGTATGTATGTACCTATGTAAGTATGTATGTATGTATGTATGTATGTACCTATGTAAG